>JAHNEJ010000868.1:0-142818 GCA_022559845.1 Amorphophallus konjac | reverse complement strand
AATAAAAATTATGATACCGCTCCCAAGGAAGCTCGGAAATATGCATTGTGCATTTCAATAAAAATTAATGGGGTATCCATAAACCCGTGTCTTGTGGACACGGGTGCGTCCATAAATGTGATCTCCATGAGCACTCTTCAGTTGTGTGGAGTCAACGAGGAACAAATAAGACCTTCCTCGATCACGGTCACGGCTTATGACAATAGCAAAAGGCCACCGCAGGGGATGATTATTCTGAAGGCAGAACTAGGCCCCATGTCAATTCCCACGGAATTCCATGTCCTCGACATGGACCCCACATTCAAGGCTATACTGGGTCGCCCTTACATCGAAGCCATGGACGCTGTGCCTTCCACCAACCATCAGTGCATGAAGTTTCCTTACAATGGGAGAATTATTAAAGTGGTCAGTACACCTGTCCTTCACACAGTGGATGCTATCAACACCTCTCTGCCTTCTGTTTGGCCGTCTCATCGGCCCATATTGTCACTGCTGGACGTACGTGATCCATCTCATGTTCCACTAGCACCAAAGGAGCCGGTCAGGGCAACCGCAACATCATGTCTCCCTTTTCACTCCAAAGGTTGGGAGATTATGAGGAACATCGGCTATCAACAGGGAAAAGGTCTGGGCACACAGTTACAGGGTATGCTCAAGCCGCCAAAAGAAATTAGGCCGAACCGTAGGTTTGGCCTAGGCTTCAAAGGACCGTTCAAGGCAGATTGGAAGCCCCTCACGTGGACTCTATCAAACCACTTCAACAGAGGGCCCGTTGTTCAGATGGGAGATCACCCACGAGAAGCATATGGGGGATCACATGCTGTATATTTGGCTGAAAAATGTCCGAGGATCACCAAAAGAGGCAAGATCAAAGATCCGAAATGCGAGTGGGACAAATGGTTCGACATACGGGACATTTTCGTTGCACTGGAAAGGATGTTCTCGTCTCCGCAGCTTGAAGGACCACCATTGATCTCCGAAATACCAGAGAATATTACCACTCTTGCCAAGGTTCCAAACTATCCTCGTCCTCGCCAGAAGGACCCTGTCATCGACGGATCTTCATCCGTCCTCAGCATTGCCGTTGACGGCTCATTAGCCGCCATCTTCTCCATCCACTCGTCTCAGCCTTTGCTGATATCTTCTTCCTGGGCCAGACAATTATCTGATGATCTTCCCAGGTCCCCTTCTCTGCTTACATACCTGCGCGGGCTTTTCAACCCGCGCCAGGTCTTCAACCATGATCTGCTCTATGAGCCTCACAATCCTCTAGCCATAACCCCTTTTCTCTCCCCTCCAATCTCTTTTCACTGCTTTGTCATTAAAAATGAAAATGAAAAAAAAATGTCAATTTTCAAACTCCCCAACAACACATCTTCGTTGAGGAAACCTCCTACATCTCCCACGGGTGCGTACCGCCTTGCGGACCACCCGTCCAAGGTCCGATAAGCGACCTTCTCTACCCCTCCTCTGAGGGGTCTTCTCCTGTACATTCTACACCATCCTCTTCATCTTCATCTTCTTCTGTAAATATTGTCAGTCAATCTAGGAATGATAGGCCGAGGGTAGTACCTAGGAAGAAGTCCAAGGGGAGGCAGATCCCTCGTCGATTCCTTCTGGATTTGGCCGCCAGGTGTCAGGCCCTTCTTGCCATCCCCCAGTTGTTAGAAAATCCCATCCAGCTACCCGAAATAGAATGCAAGGGCGACTGTGCACCTGATGAAGGGTATGGAGTCTACGAGATCACGGATGAAGAATGCCCCACTGAAGATGAGGGTGAAGAATATGAGGATGCGGCGGGCGCATACGCTAGTGGAATGAGGAGATTCGACGAGCCGTCAACCGCCGTAGAAGAATCCACCAAAGAAGTCAACTTGGGAACTGAGGAAGACCCTAGGATCATCCTCATAAGTGACAACCTACCACCCTCTGAAGAAGAGGCATTAATTGAGGTCCTCAAGAATATAAGGACACGTTTGCATGGAGCTACGAGGATATGTCGGGTCTGGATTCAACCTTAGTCGAACACCGTTTAACCCTAAAACCAGGGTCCATCTCGGTAAAACAAAGGTTAAGGCGTTTCCACCCTCAGATGGCTTTGAAAATGAAGGAAGAGGTCGATAAGCTCCACAAAGCCAAGTTCATTAGAGTCGTCCTTTATCCTCAATGGGTGGCGAACATTGTCCCGGTCATGAAAAAAGATGGGAAAGTCAGGATTTGCATCGACTTCCGGGACCTTAACCGTGCGTGTCCAAAGGATGATTTTCCCTTGCCTCACATTGATGTGTTGATTGATAACACGGCAGGCTATGAAACCCTCTCTTTCATGGATGGATTTTCAGGATACAATCAAATTCGTTTGGCAGAAGAGGATCAAGAAAAGACGTCATTCACTACCCCTTGGGGAACATATTGTTACATGGTCATGCCGTTCGGATTAAAGAATGCTGGAGCTACTTACCAAAGAGCGATGATGGCCATATTTCATGACATGATGCACATATATCTGGAAGTGTATGTGGATGACTTATTGGTGAAATCAAGGACCAGGATGGAACATCCAGAAGTTTTGGCTAAGGTCTTGCAAAGGTCAAGAGAGTTCCAATTGAAAATGAACCCGAAAAAGTGTGTGTTTGGTGTGTCGTCGGGTAAATTGCTGGGGTTCATTGTGAGTAAAAGAGGGATCGAGATAGATCCCGACAAAGCCAAGGCTATCAGGATATGCCGCCTCCCAAGAATTTGAGGGAAGTCCGAGGTTTAATCGGGAGGTTACAGTTTATTCGTCGGTTTGTGTCCCAACATTCACAAAGGTGTAGACCTCTCTACGAGTTGACCAAGCCAGGAGTAGAATTCCACTGGAATTCTAAATGTCAGAAAGCTTTTGAAGGGTTGAAGGAATATCTGGCTAGTCCACCCGTTCTCATTCCACCCAAACCAGAAAAACCTCTGATCCTTTACGTCTCAGTCTTGGATGACTCCGTGGGAGCCGTCCTCGCACAAGCTGATGAAGAAGGCAAGGAACGGGCAACCTATTACTTGTCCAAACTTCTCAATCCCTGTGAGCAGAAGTACACCGTCATGGAGAAAACATGTGCTGCCCTCGTTTGGGTAGTGCAGAAATTGAAACACTACTTCTTGGCTCATGAGGTCCACTTGATTGCTCGGATGAATCCTATCAAATTCCTTCTGGAGAAAGCCGTCCTTACGGATAGGCTAGCACGCTGGCAAAGTTTTCTCTCTCAGTTCGACATCACCTACATCAGCAAAAGGCGATTAAAGGCTATGCCATAGCCGAGCATCTCGCTCACCATCCTCTTCCCAAGTTCGATCCCGTCCAATCAGAGTTTCCAGATGAGGAACTAATGTCCGTCAACCAATCAGATGAGCCAATGTGGACACTATATTTTGATGGGCTCTGAATTCTCAAGGGAGAGGAATCGGCATCGCCCTCCTGTCACCTGAAGGCCTCACATTCCCATTAGCATACCAGCTCAAATTTCCAGTTACCAACAATATAGCCGAATATGAAGCTCTTCTAGCTGGCCTAGAACTCGCTCATTCTTTTCGTATCACTGAGTTGCGAGTCGTAGGTGATAGTCAACTCATCCTTCGCCAGGTGCTCACTAAATATCGCACTCGTGATCCCAAACTCAAGCCATACCAAGAACTCACTGCTGCCTTTGCCAAACTGTTCGCCAAACTGATCTTTGTTCATGTCCCTCGTCATCAGAATATTCTCGCCGATGCCCTCGCCTCGTTGGCATCATCCATAAGGTTCCCTCTAGGAAGATGGTTTAAGTCCATTTCCATTTATAAACTTCACGCCCCTGCAATCGATGATGCTTCCTACGTAAATATCAAAGACATGATAGCAAGGAAGATCCTGCAGGAAGATATCCTTGAGAAGAGGGAAATCATGTTGGCAGAGGCCGAAGAAGAACTGGCTGATGAAGAGAAACCATGGTTCTATGAAATTGTCAAATACTGCCAAGATCAGTCTTATCCTGAAGGGGCCACCATAGAGGACAAGAAAGCCATAAGAAGGGTGGCTCAGAAATATACTTTGGTTGGAGGTCTACTCTATAGGAGGAGCCTTACTGGTATTCTGTTAAGATGTCTTGGTGACGATGAGGTTTGGAAATGTGTAGAGGAGACGCACTCGGGTGTGTGCGGTGGCCACGTGAATAGTCAGATGCTCGCCAAGAAGATCATTCAGCAAGGCTTTTACTGGCCCACTATGGAAGAAGATTGTGATGTCTATGTCCGTAGGTGTGTCAAGTGTCAACTTCACGCCGATAAAATCCATTCACCATCTTCCTCACTTCATCCAATATCCTCCCCATGGCCTTTCTCCATGTGGGCATTCGACATCATTGGTCCCCTAGGTGATCCCAATTCCCTCACCAAGCAGAAATCTTTCATCCTTACTGCGACGGAATATTTCACCAAATGGGCCGAAGCCGAAGCTTACGCGGAAATCAAGGCGTCAACAGTCTGCAAGTTCATCATGAAGAACATCCTCGCCAGATTCGGCGTCCCAAGCACGATCGTCACCGACAATGGGCCATAGTTCATTTCTCAGGACCTACAGGACCTCTGCAAAAGGTACGCAATTGCATTGCATCATTCATCGCCTTATTACCCACAAGGTAACGGCCAAGCGGAGGCCACCAATAAAACATTGCTCAAAATCATCAAAAAAACCTGCGAGTCTAGTAAGTTTTCAGACTGGCCAGAAAAGCTTATCGAAGTCCTATGGGCCTATCGCACTTCAATCCGTACCCCCACCGGGCAGACTCCATTTGCCCTCACTTATGGTATGGAAGCGGTAGTCCCGTACGAGACTCTGATCCCTTCTCTCAGGGTACAATTGGACGAGGAATTTCCCCTCGACGATCGTCGTAATTCACTCCTCGCCCAGTTGGAACTCTTGGATGAGAAGCGACTGGCCGCTGCCGAACACGCGCGTGTGTATCAAAATAGACTCGCTCGCTTTTACCAAAAGAAAGTCGTTGAGAGAAAATTCAAAGTCGGTGAGATGGTCGTAAAAAGAATTTTTGTCAAACCTGGAGGGCCGCGTTCTAAACTCCAACCCAATTGGGAAGGACCATTTGTAATTCAAGCCGTGCACCCTGGCAACGCCTACAAGCTAGTCAACGCCGAAGGGACCGAGTTATCCCACCCCTGGAATGGGCTTTATCTTAAGAAATACTACCTTTAGCACAAAACAAAAAAAATGATGAAAAGATAAAAAACATCAAAAACAAAGAAATATTAAAAACCACTAAAAATATGGAAAATTCAAAATGCCGATGCCTGGCAGTCACCATGTAGTTAAGTCCCTGCATCTAACCTTCATGTTAGGATAGGGCCCATTAAGGCTTGGTAGGCACCGGGTCTTGGTTTGCCAGAACCGTGGAGACCCCTGTCCGGCCACGTCGGCCTATGCTCGCTCGAAGGAAGCTAACATGTGTTCACTTATGTATTTTATTCAAAAAAGTTGGCAGCATCACCTACGGTAGGGCCACACCTAGAAGATCTCCGGAAGCTGTAATCTTTATTCTTTTCTCTTCGACCAAATGAGACAGTCGGCGCCCTTAAAACGCTGAGCATGAGAAACCGAAACTCAAACCCCAAGGGTAAGAGTAGGATCCATTTCCTCGAGCATCGATCAGTGCACGAGAAGAGGGCAGTGTCCCCGCAGGCATACAAAAAGGGAGCCCACAAACGTCAAACGACTATATCTCCCTCACAAAAAGAAATACAAAGTCAAAATCAAGAGAAAAGCCTGGTCGTGACCGTGCCTGGTGCGATAAACGGAACCCCTCAAAGCAAAAGTCTGAATCCACAAAGGGGGCCGTGGAATGTAAATGCTCGAGATTTGGTCCGAAGTTGTCCGAAGGAAAGATGTTAATGGGCCCTTATTCGCTCGCCGGGTTAACGGCTTTGCCGGTCCTCTCAGGAGGTTTATCCCCTACACTCTTCCTTCTCCCTCTAAAGATGAAGGTTCGATGGAATTTCTGAAAGGTGAAAACTGCCCAGGGTCTGCGACCTTATTTTAATATACACATATGGTTGCCTACTTTGAAAAGTAAAAGCTATCGCTGCGAAAGAGTCTCCGTGTTTCTGGCTGGTCAAGACCCCTGTTTACCACCTTGATGTCTTCTTGTTTAACCTCGGGCTTAGGCCAATGCAAGCGCGTCACCTATGGGTGCGACGGCGTCTGATTCCGGGTCAGTGTCGCGCGGTTGGTCGTTAGGGTTCCAGGGTGTTCCATCATATACCATCTAGAGTTGTGAGGAAATAGATCCGGGTCGGGCAAATCGTTTACCTCAAACACCTTTTGGGTGAATCCCTGTGGTCGGAAGCGACTGGGAGCCTAAGCATGGCATGTCGGTATTGTCATCAGGGTAAGTCTTAGCCGGCGGGATCATCATTCGAGGGGTCTAGAGGCCCAAATCAACCTAGATATGTACTTAGGATACTTGAGAGGTTAGTAAGAAACCCCTGTTCTCACGAAGGTCAGGTGCCATTTGGGTGCTTGCCGGGCATTAGCAATAAAAAAAAATTTGAAATGATAAAAGCAAAAAAAATGGAAAAGAGAAAATGTACATATTTGTAAACAAAAAAAATATTTTTATGATAAAACAAAAAATGCCAAATATAAAAAAAAAGAAAACAAATCAATTTTGCATGATTACATTTGCGTGCAGCATCTCACTTTTAATACCGCTTGCATTCGTGTGCTTGCCTGTCGCATTTATCATCACCGCATCTTTCCCTTGCCTTCGTTAAATAAAGGCTTGGCCCCTTGACCAGTTATCAAGGACAGTCACAGTGACCATTTGCTTATTGAGCAAAGGGCCAAGTCAGAACAGAAATTCTGATTTGTTTGTTTCAATGATATGTGCAGAGATTCAGGCAACTGAAGCAAAGGTGAAAAACAAACAAACCAAACCTTGTATTTTATTCCAAAAACTAAAAAAATTACATCAAGTTCCGCCCTCTCTCTCTGCATCACTCGTCCCACTACTCTCCGGACAAAACACTCTCAAAGGTGCTACCCAACTACGAAAAGCGGTACTCCTACCGCTCTGTACTCCTCTTCCTATTCCCGCATCCCGGCGTTGATCCACGGAAGCAGCAGAGAAGCTACCAACACGAAAGCCACGCTCTCGTGCTTTTCGGTAGCGCTCCTCACCATCTCTCAGCCACTGTTCAGCAAGACCAAGGCTGATTCGGAGTTCGAATAGTTGGGCCTCCATGGCCCTTCGTTCCTCCCTTTCAGCCAAACTGTTGGCTCTTTCTCTCTCTGCGTCTCTTTCTCTCTCTGCACGTTCTCTATCACGGTCTTCCCTCTCCAACTGGAGAGTGATCCTCAGTTCCACGGCATCCCTAGAGGAGTCGTCATCAGGATGACGCCGCAGTTCCCTCTCCAGTTCTGCTATCCTAGCTTCCTTCTGCGCAGCTTGGGCAAGCGCTCCTTCCGTTTCCTTTTCCTGCCAAATGTACCATCTCAGATACGCGATAAGGCGTAAACCAAGAGAACTCAACGCTGAAACTTTTACCTGTATACGGAGCATCCCTTCTGCCTCCGCAGCACGCTGCGTGGCGTGAGCAAGTTGCTCATGACGCAAGTTAAGTTCGGAGGTAGGAATCCACAAGCTGGAGGAGGTACCACCTACTCCCATCGCTGGGGAAGCCGCGCCAATCTGGGCATGCTACAACCGCGTGAATTAGCAGCCAACATCTGGAATCTGGGGTTTTAATTAGGAACATACTGTACACCTACCAAGGCGCTCGTAGCTCCGCGGGCATCGCCCAACTGTTGTTCCATCTCTGCCAAGCGAGTTCGTAAATTCGCTATCATGGCATCCCGGACATCCTGCAGCCATACGAGTCAGCATTTCCACCGGAAAACCAAAAAAAGAGAAAAAGAGAAAGAAGAAAAAAGAAAAAGGGGAAACCTACCTCCGCAAGTCCCCGGGGTTGGAGCCGCTCTGCATACTTTGTCCTATATAGACGCAAGTAGTCCTCGCTATCCCGCGCCTGTGATTCTACAATTGTGCCACCCCGTTGCCAGTCCTCATACTGTTCGGGGAATCGCACGCGCCAGTCAATGCAGGTCGCCGGTCCCCGCGTCTTTCTCCCGACACGAGGTGGCGCAGCTGAATCCACCCATTCTTGAGCCAGTCCTAAAGTCCTCATAACTAATCGTAGCCGAAGCGGCTCGATTTCATTCAGGCAGTGCATCCATAGTTCCCGTCCGAACCGGGCACGACTTGCTAGAACCCACGGCTGGTCGGCATCGACCATGTCTGAGTAGGGTCTCCAGTTTACCATCGCTGCAGGGAACTCCTGTAGCTCTCGCCTTAGCACCATCAGTTGGTAGGTTAGGGGTGCCGCACTCATGATGGGTTCCCACCGCCTGGCTAGCGGCACCATCGCAGGTCGCCAATGCCGAGCTCTCCCCATAGGGAGGTAATAATAGCTCCACAGCTGCTCGGCGCAGGCCATCAGAACTTTACAAAAACATAAAAAAATACAAAACAAGCAAAACAAAAAATACCTGGATGAATGGTGTGAAACCACTCACAGTCATCTCACGACCCGTTTCTTGGAATAGGCCTGCAAACAAGTGTGCCAGCATGGCGGCTCCCCAGGCATAATACCCTACTCTTTCAAGGTCTGACAGCAGCTCCAGGAAGCAACATTGGATACCGTCCCCTTTCGAGCCAGTACCAATCTCCCCAAAAGGAAGAGGAGAAATCTCCTCAAATCTATGTTGCATCTTTCCCAGTCGCCGAAATCTGTGCAGTACACGGCGCGGCATCCTATTTCTATCCTTTCCATGAACTCTTCTGAGGATTCATCGTCCCGCCGACGAGTGTCGGTGAGCCCTAATGCATCCATCAGGGACGCCCTAGCTACCGACCTATTTTTCCGACCATCCAGGTCCAAACCCAGTAACTTCTGGGCACCTTCTCTGTAGTCCGCGTAAGTGACTCCGGTCACTGCCTCGCCCTCTACTTTCAGGCTTGTGATCCGGACCACATCCTCCAAGCTGGGCACCATGTGCCCCCAGGGCATCAGGAATGCCCGGCTCACTGGGTCCCATCTCTCACACAAGGCTTGGATCAGGACTAGGTCGAGCTGGATCGGCTCGATCCGAAGGAAGGTACCAAATCCCATCACGTCTAGCCTCGCCTTCTGAAAATCTGGGAGGCCCCTGTACGCTGCTACTACCAACTCCCATAAGATTTGTGATTTCATCACAACCTACACATACAAGGAATGGGGGTGAGGTTTGGTCGGAAGAAAGGAAGAAAGAATGAGAAAAGGGCAAGAAAACTTGGCTTACGAGTTGAGATCGGGCCCTTTCGCTGAAGTGCCCTTCAAGGTCTGAAAGCCTCCTGGAACTACTACCACTGGACCTGCTTCTCTTCGAGGAATGGGAAGATTCGCCCTCCATCCAACTCTCAGAATTTTGAACTCCTCCTCTCCCGTAAGAACTTGTGCTCCTCGAGTTAGTCCTCGATATACCTGGGAAGATAAAAGGGACAAGAATTTATAGAAATGGAAGGAGTGCGGGCCAAGATTGCCTCCATCACCTGTCAATGATAGCCCTCGCAATGAGGCACCTGCCAAGCGGTCCCATGTGTCGCTTCACCGCTCGCACAGGGTGATTGACTGAACGAAGAATAGGACGAATAGCCCCTATGTTGTCTAGGAATACCCTATCATGATTTGGAGGACGTCCGCAAAATTTGACATAGCATTCGGGAAAAGGAACTAGGGCCATCATTATTGACTTCGACGGCAGATTCCCGTGGAAAATGGTCACAACAAGACGCGATTCTCCGCTTGGAGCGGAGTCTCGGCAGACCCATCACATGGGAACAGTGCAAAGGAGAAGAAGTGTAGGGAAGAAGGAACGCACAAAAGAATAAATAAACAGCAGAAAATCAAATCACTCCATTCATAATTCTACATAAGCTGTCACAAACACTACAATCATAGAGAGGTGGCGGGTCCACTAGCTCGCCAATCCTCACCATCACTCATCTCTCTGGGCACTCTCCTCCTCTCCCCCGAGGTGAGGGTCCCTCAGAAGCCTCCGGGATCCCCGTGCAGTAGCACTTGCCTCGCCTCTGGGCGCCTGCTCCGCAGTAGTGACTCGCTGCTCCTCCCCTGGCGTGGCAAAAAAGCCACTGGCGGCAAAGCGACCGGACTGGCGGA
The DNA here is from genome assembly GCA_022559845.1 of Amorphophallus konjac. Classification (NCBI taxonomy): domain Eukaryota; kingdom Viridiplantae; phylum Streptophyta; class Magnoliopsida; order Alismatales; family Araceae; genus Amorphophallus; species Amorphophallus konjac. The sequence goes on along the minus strand of JAHNEJ010000868.1, from coordinate 132,579 downwards.
GTCGCTCCCCGAACTCTCGCGCTCTCTCGTAGCGCGTCTCCATCCCTCCTAGCCTCTGCACGACGGCCTGAAGGCCCAGCTGGAGCTCCCTCACTTGGGCCTCCAAGGCCCTCCTCTCGGTCAGATCCCGCTGTTGCTCGGACCTTCTCTCGGCTTTCTCTCTCTCTGCCTCTCTCCTCATCATCTGCAGAAGAACCCTTAACTCCAGGATGTCTGGAGAAGGTCTCTCCTCACCGCGATGCCGCAGCTCCGCTACAGTCGCCACCCAGGCGTCACGCTCCTCTTCCGCCCGGGTCGCGCGGGCCACCGCACCGGCAAGTTGCTCCCGGAGGGAGGCAATCTCGAGAAAAGGGGCCGAGGAACTGGAAGATCCGCCAGCCACTCCCACCGTCGCTGTCTGCTGGGCACGCTGGAACAAAATAAACAACGGCCGTCAGTGAAACTCCAAAATCTGAAGTTAAAAGTGCGGCACATAACTTACCAGGAGCGACAACTCATGTTGAGCGACGGCCAGCTGCCGCCTAGTCTCTGACAGTTGGGCGCGCGAGCCGCCGATGCCACGCATGTCCCCAGCTTGGGGAAGCCCCGCGTAGCTCTCTCTCTGCCGCCGCAGGAAGTCGGCACTGTCCTGCACCAGTATACCCCCTTGCTGTCCAGGGAGACGTACGGGCCACTCCTCGAGCCTCGCCTTGCCGCGACTCTCCCTCCTGACGTGGCTCGGCTCGTCCGCACTCGCCCACTCATCGGCCAGACCCAGGGTCCTTGCCATGTCCTGCACCAAGAAAGGGGTCCCATACCAGTCAAAAGGAACGCGTCCCCTGTCTAGGACGCGTCCATCATTTGAGTGCAACACTCGCCGAACCCTTTCCCCCCTCGCGCGGCTCGCTTCAAAACCCAAAATGAATTAAAAGAGGAAGAGATCGAAGCACCTACCGAACCGTGTTCACCTCCTCCCACGCCATCGGGCCCCTCAGGTCCCTCGGGGGCCCGGAGCGGCCCTTCCTCCTCCATGGACGCCGTTCCGTGCTCGGGCGCGTCCCTCCTTGGGCGAGGGGTCCCGCGTCCCTCTCCACCTTCACCGTGGTCAGGCCCACCGAACTCCATCGATCAAAAGAGGAGGAAGACGAGAAAAGGGGCAAGCGAGTTTCGGCAGAAGGCGGGCTCGTTTGCGGGTAAGGCACGGGAGAAGAAAGGCCACCCGATGCTTTAAATTTGAATCCAAGGATTAAGACGCGTCATCGCGCCTGGACGCGCCCAAAAGGGGGAAAAAGAAATAAAATCCCCCCGTGCAAAGTGTAGTTCCCCGCTGTTCAGGGCAAGGTCTCGCGGAGCGTGCCTCAAAGGATAACTCAGTGCAAAGAAAAAAGTGTGGGAGAGAGAAAGGTACACATAACATAAAAAAGCCATTTCCATTTCATATAATAGCCGAAAGTACATCATACAGTGAGAAGGGTGACGTGTACAAGCAACTCTCTAACTCTCACCACCACCCTCCTGGTCATCTCTCTCCTCCCTCCTCTGCCGGGGATCCCTAGGGGGCCTCTGCGAACCCTGAGAAGCCGTGCTCGCCTCGCCCTGCGGTGGCACTCCAGCCTCGAAGGTGCGACGACGCTCCTCGGCCGAAGAGACCAGATAGCTGCCCATGGAAAAAGAACCAGACTGACGAAGTCGCGCCCCGCGTTCCTTCGCCCTCTGGTACCGCTCCTCGCTCTCCCGAAGCCTCCCCTCCGCCGTGCCGAGACTCAATCGGAGCTCCAGCAGCTGGGCCTCTAGAGCCCTCCTCTCGGTCTGATCCCGCTGTCGCTCCTCCCTCTCTCTCTCCCTATCCCTCTCCCTCTCTCTCTTCACGCTCTCCCTCTCTCTCTCCACGTTCTCCCTATCCCTCTCCCTCTCCTCTCTCTCCCTCATCGCCTCTCTCCTTGACAGCTCGAGGGCGATCCGCAGATCCAGCACGTCACGAGGGAGCTCCTCAGCCTCCCGTCGACGCTCCTCCTCCAGCTCCGCAATCCGGGCATCACGCTCTGCCACCCAGGCATCGCGCTCTGCCACCCAGGCATCGCGCTCCTGCTCAGCACGAACAACACGGGCCAGGGCCTCCCGAATCTCGGCCACCTGTCAAAGCACGCATGCACCGTAAGAGAACAGTGATAGAAGGAAAGCAGCTAGAAAAGGGTCGGGGCCAAGCAAACACTCACTCGAGCCTCGCGGTCACGCTCGGCCTCCTCAGCCCGAGCCACCGCGTACGCCAGCTGCTCCTGGAGGGCAGAAACCTCCGGAGGAAGGCCCCGCGAACTGGAACCCGCTCCACCAGCCATCCCGGCTGCCGCTGTCTGGTGGGCCCGCTGAAACACGGGGCAAACGTCAGTCAAAGGCTAAGCATCAAAAATCCAAGTCACAAAAAATGCATTGCATAGACTCACCAGGATCTCCAACTCCTGTCGGATGGCCACCAACTGCCGCCTGGCGTCCGCCAGCTGGGCCCGCAGGTCGGCGATCATGTTGTCACGAGCATCCTGCATTGCACATAAGTCAGTACCACATGCATATACATATAGAAAGGTGGAGCAATTTCATTTCACACTTACCCCTGCCATACCACCGAGGGAGAGGCGGTCCCCGTACGTAGCTCGATATCGTCTCATGTAATCTGTGATGTCCTGTACATGGGACACCACTGGGACCCCGCCCTGCTGCCAGTCCTGGTACTGTGCTGGGAAGCGCGTACGCCAGTCCATAATCTTCACCTTCCCCTTGGTCTTCAGCCCAATGCGGGCCGGCGCATCTACATCAACCCACTCCTGGGCCAGCCCCAACGTCCTCATGACCAGTCTAAGCCGCAGAGGCTCAATCTCGTTCAGACAATGGACCCACACATCCCGCCTGAAGCGAGGAAGACCCGCTACAACCCAGGGCTGGCCAGCATCGCCCATGCCCAGGTAGGGCCTCCACACCACCTGCATCACCATACATACATTATGTTAGTTACCATTCAGTCACATGCATAAACACAAAAAAAATCATACGCATCATACCATGGCCTCGGGATACTCGCTCAGCTCCCGACGAAGTGACGCCAGCTGGTAGCCGTGGGGTGCTGCAACCACGACCGGCCTCCACTGCCGCGCCAGAGGCACGGCCCTCCTGTTCCCATGCCTAGCCCTCCCCATCGGGAAATAGTAATAGCTCCACACCTGCATCCATCATACATCATTAGTACAATAATTGCATATTTAACTGTGGGAATGCATAAATAAAATGTTTACCTGGAGGAAAGGTGCGAAGCCGCTGACTGTCGTCTCCTTCTCCGAAGTCTGGGAGAGATCAGCAATCAAATGGGCAAGCAGAGCCGCTCCCCACGCGTAGTGTCCCACTCTGTCCAGATCCGCCAAGATCCCGAGGAAACGGCAGTGGATGCCATCCCCCTTCGTCCCCAGCAGAAGGCGGCCCAGGAAGAAGAAAAGAAACCTCCGAAGATCTAGGTCCACCAGCTCCCTCTCGCTCGGATCCAGGGTGAAAGCTGCACGAGCATCCCCCTCCAGTCGAGCCAAGAACTCCGCTCCAGTCTCGCTAACCCGCTGGCGCGGGTCGACGAATCCGAGCGCCTCCATGATCTCCACTCGGCCGACTACCCTGCTGTCTCTATCAGTCACGCTCGTCTCTAACCACAGCAGGTCCAGGGCACTCTCTCGGTAGTCGGGGTAGGTGACCCCGCTGACTGCCTCACCGTCAACCCGTAGCCCGGTAATCCGAGCCACGTCCTCTAGTGTCGGCACCATGTGCCCCCAGGGCATTAAAAAAGCCCGGCTCGGTGCGTGCCACCGCTCCCTCAGTGCCTGGATAAGAGGAAGGTCGAGCCGGAAGGGCTCGATCCTAAGGAAAGCTCCAAAGCCCATGGCGTCCACACGCGCCCTCTGGAAATCCGGCAGCCTACGGTATGCTGCCACCACCAAGGACCAGCTGATCCGGCCCTTCATCACGCCCTGCACACCACAAAAACCAACAAAGAACACATCAGCATCATGAACAGTAATAAACAATAACACTGTATATACTATTTATTCTTTTTATTTTATTTTTTTTAAAAAAATATATATTATTTTTTTTTGAGGCGTCCAGGCCCCTGGACACCTCCTTCCTATTTTCTTTATTTCTTTTTTCGAAAAAATCCAAGAACCAAAAACAAAAATATATATATATAATATATATATTATTATGGAGGCGTCCTAGGCCTTGGACGCCTCCTTATTTTTAAATTTTATTTTATTTTATTATTTACGTAAATAAATAAATAAACAAAAAGAAAAAGAAAAAGTGGAGGCGTCCAGGCCCCTGGACGCCTCCTTCTCTCACAACCCGGCCTTCTCTCACAGCCTCTCGCACGCCCGTTTTAGCCTATTGAACCACAAAGTGAGAATTCCGAAGTACTTACCGGGTCGTGATCGTCCTCTCCCGCGTCACCAGCATCCGCAGCGGCCTCCGCGGCCAGAAGCGGCACCTCCATCTCCTCCTCCGCAGCAATCTCCTCTGCTACGGCCTCCTCAGCATCGTCTCTCAGTCTCCTCGGACGACGAGCCAGTCGTTTACGCTTGTCTCCACCTCGGTTCGGGCCTCCTAACTTCATTGGGGCAAAGAATGGGTCTGTCTGGTTTGACCGGATCATTTGAATGAACAGTAAGTGAGTAAAGGGGGGGGAGCCCCCCCCTATATATAATTTGTGCTTTAATTGGGGCGTCCAGGCGCCTGGACGCCCCTACCTTTTTATTTTTTTAAAAAAAAATTCAAAAAAACTTAGGGGCGTCCAGGACCCTGGACGCCCCCAAACCAAAAAAACCTAAAAAAATAAAAAAAGTAAAAACTTAGGGGCGTCCAGAACCCTGGACGCCCAAAAAAAAAAAATTTTTAAAAAAAAATTATAAAAAATAGGGGCGTCCAGGCCTCTGGACGCCCCCATAATAAAAAATAATAATAATAAAAAATATAATAAAAAGAAAAAAGGGGTTAGAGTATGTATATAATCCAAACAAAAGAAAAAAAGGAAAGAAAAAGAAAAACCACAAAAAAGATAATAATTAAGGGAACGGGGGTCCGAAACATCCAAATGCCAGATTTTATTCCATCAGAAAGCAGAATGAGCTACATCAGGGGTTTAGGCGCCTTAGGCCTTAACTTCCCCAGTTCGGTTACATAAGCCCTCCACGGCTCGCATTCTTCCACCACATGCGCTAAGGCCTTTCCCGCAACACTTGTCTTCCAGGGAGCTTTAATGGCCTTCGCTTCCTTCGCGTCCACTTTAGTGCCCAACTCCCTCTTCTTCAAAGGAACGATGCCAGTCGGTGGCGGGAACGAATGGCGTGGGATGCCAATCTGGAGGCAGCACCGATGCGCATTATAAAGGACGAACTCGGTCGCGCCGATCAGTTGAAGATCAACTTCGGGAGAAGACCTCATGAGGAGATCTAGCGAAAGCAAACATGCCGGTGCGCAAGTAAAAAACCCTTGTGTCACGGTGCGGAAGTGAGACCGCCAGTCTTCACGTTTCTTCAGCCACGGAACGCGGTTCACTACAGTACCACTGAAGCCTAACACGTCGGCTATGTGATGAAGAGGGCTTTGTTGGAAGAGCTTTGTAACGACTCGAGAATCCGATTACCGGGAAGGCCCGATAACCCGAGACTCGAACCGCCACCCACGAGTCCGAAGACTAGTATCACAAATATCACAAATATCTGGGCAGGAAATAACTACGTCGGTTAAAAGGATGGTGTGGAAACTACACAAGTATCACAAATAATTACAGAAATTAAACAGTTATAATATTAAGCAGGAAATAAATTAACATTTTACATGGTCCACAATAAAATAACAACAACAGCAACAGTAGTCCATGACTAGTACAGTGACAAGAAAGAAAAGTACAGCTACACGGGGCATCCCCCGGCTCTGACCTCTGGCACTACCTCTGGGCACCCGCACCACGCTGCGCTCCTGACGCGCTCCCCGAAGGTGGCGCCTCACCTGAAACACGGTGAAAACACGCAGGGAATGAGTCTCAGAACAAGACTCAGTAGGGATCACTCGAACCCTACCTCGTAAAACGAGAAACCACTACTCTAGCGGTAGGAAAGTACCTCGGAAAGGAAAGCCCTGTACTCTACAGAACTAGACCCTACGGCACGTAAACCGACACACGTGCCACGGTACGAGAAGACCGAAACTCAACGGTCGAACCGTCAAAACCCGAAGGTCGGAAACACACGACTGACAGTCTGACACTCCGTACTCGACAGGAGTACCACCCACTAGAAGCACAGCCGGTAGCGTCCCCTGACGTCTTACACCGTACCGCAGGTGAACCGCCTGACGTGGTAGGTCCTACCCGAGGCGCGAACACCGTACAAGTAACCACAAACAAGTGACTAGCTGGGGTCACGCCCGTCGACGTGGGTCCAACCGCCCCCAACCACGTGTGCACACACAGACCACGCGTCCCAGGTCTGGCCCTCTGACCGGTTTTCCCCTCAGCCGGACTCTGGCTGCAAGACGTGGGGCCCAACTGTAACCGGTCCACAAACCGTCTCAAAAGGTCGGCCCGTACACCACTCCCTGGTGCGACTAGCACCCGCGTACTAGTAGGCTACGACTAGTGGAGGGTCACTGAAGGAGTAGACTCTCGAGTCAACGGAAAACGACGTCCGAATCCGACAACGTGTGGGAATCACCCCACGCACCAGCCCCGTCGCACGGTGACCACGGTCGGAAAAGAAACAGACGCATTGCCCACGGTCAAACGCCTAACCGAGGCAAACGGGACTTCCGGACACCAAAGACACGGTCACGGAACTCCACGGGGTGCCCGGGGCGCACACACGGCCCAAGAGAAACACCCAACAACAGGCAAGATCGCGCTAGGGACACCTAGCGCGACAGGGAAGATCGCGCTAGGTCTCCCAAGCGCGACAGGAACCATCGCGCTAGGGAACCCTAGCGCGACAAGGACCATCGCGCTAGGTCCTCCTAGCGCGACAAGGACGATCGCGCTATGACCCCATAGCGCGACAGGAACCGCCTCCTGTTCATCTTCTCCGATGAACGCGCTCGGTCGGGGCGGCGCGACCTCCAAGAACGCGCTACTGGAGTATAGCGTGTTCTCAGTCCGCGGCCGAAAACGGTAAGAACGCCCAAAAATTCTAACCACGCCCCCATACCTCCATAGGAGAGGGGGAAAATAAAGGGGAAGACCCCTGGGGACCCCTAGCATGATTCTAGGCCCTCAAAACACGAATCCATGCATTGAATCCATAGATCGGGCGAGCTCTCCCCAAATCATGGAAAAACCCAAAAACGCTCAAATGATCCCCTCTCGGCCTCCCCGCGGCCTATAAATCACGGAAAAGAACGGCATGAGACTAAGGAACGTCACCCTACCTCGATGGAGCGAATGCTCCGCCGGATCGATCACGAATCACGAAGAATGCTCGAAGCTTCACGAACTCCCCACGCTTCCCACGCTCGCCGCACGCCCACGAGATCGCCTCACCGTCGCCCACGCGTCCGCGCCGTCGCCCCGCCGCCGTCCGTAGCCGGAGAGGGGTTCGCCGCGTCCGAATGGGAGAGAGGGAGAGAGAGGGGGGCTCACGGTGGGAAGAAACGGAGGAAGAGGAAGAAGAAGAAAGAGAAAGGAGAAAAGAAAAAGAAAAAGAATTAGGGCTTTATAGAAAATCCGAATTTTCGGAAAAATACCGAAAAATAGAAAAATACATTTCTGGAATCCTCGGAACGCACCGATCCCAACGGTACCACTCGTGCCCGGGTGAACGGCCCAGTTAACCCGCAGCGAGCGTCCGAAGGAAAAGCCGAAACCCGCGCCGGAAATCGGGAAACACGCGCGAAAAAGCCGCGGAACGCCTCCGGGCCTCCGAAACGACTCCGGATCGCGCCGATCCGAACACGAAAGATGTCCGAAACGAAATTTCGGACACAATGGAGCCGGACACTCCGAAAACCAGATCCGGGACCCACGAAGAAGGATCCGAAAGGTCCGGGATATTACAGCCCTCCCCCCTTAAGGAATTTCATCCTCGAAATTGAGAACAACCAACGGGGAAAGAAGAGGAAGACTCACTCAAACAGATACGGGAACTGCTGACGCATCTCGTCCTCACGTTCCCACGAAGCCTCACCACCAGAGTGTCGCTGCCACACGACCTTTACCAAGGGAATGACCTTGTTCCGCAGGCGCTGCTCTCGCCTATCCTCCACGCGGATCGGAAACTCTGGGAGAGAAAGATCTGGAGTCACCTCAGGCCAAACGGAAAACTCGAGCACATGAGAGTCATCGGGCATATACTTCCGCAACATCGAGACGTGGAACACGTCATGTACCGACGCCAACTCAGGAGGTAACTGCAACCGGTAAGCAACCTCACCGATGCGCTCCACAATCGCGAAAGGACCAATATAGCGGGGACTCAGCTTCCCACGCCGTCCAAAACGCATCACCCCCTTCATCGGAGAAACTCTCAAGAACACACGATCGCCCACGGCGAACTCAAGGGGCTGCCTCCTACGGTCAGCATAGCTCTTCTGCCGACTCTGGGCCGCCAACATGTTCTGACGAACCAGGTGCACAACCTCCACACATTGCTGCACCAATTCCGGTCCCGTCAAAACACGCTCACCCACCTCAAACCAATCAAGTGGAGTCCGACAAGGACGCCCATACAGAACCTCATAGGGAGCCATGCCGATGCTCGAATGATAGCTGTTGTTATAGGCAAACTCCACCAACGGTAGGTGATGAATCCAACTCCCCTGCCACTCCAGGCAGCAGGATCTCAGCATGTCCTCCAAAGTCTGAATGGTCCTCTCAGACTGACCATCTGACTGTGGATGATACGCCGAGCTAAATGCCAACTCCGTGCCAAGAACTCGCTGGAAACCCCTCCAGAATCCAGAAGTGAAGCGCGGATCTCGATCCGACACGATCGAAATGGGAACCCCATGCAACGGCACGATCCGCTCCACATACAGACGAGCCAACCTGGACACGCTCCAGCTGACCTTGACCGGTAACAATCGAGTCACCTTCGTCAGCCGATCCACCAGTAACCAAATACTGTCCTGCCCACTCGGGGTCCTCGGCAACCCCACCACAAAATCCGTGGTCACATGGTCCCACTTCCAAGCAGGAACATCCAAAGGCTGGAGAGTACCTCCTGGTCGCTGATGCTCCGCCTTCACCTGCTGACAGATCAGGCACCTGGCCACAAATTCGGCAACATCTCTCTTCATGCCAGGCCACCAGAACTGCCTCCGCAAGTTCCGATACATCTTCGTCGCACCCGGGTGTACAGTGTACCTGCTCCCATGAGCCTCGCGTAACACCGCACGACGAACCTGCTCCTCGGCCGGGACGTACAGCCTGCCACGAAACCTCGCAGCACCATCCTCGCCGAGCTCTACGTCAGCCATAGCCAGAATCCGGGGCAACTCAGGGTCGGCATGCTGAGCCTCTGTCACCTGACGACGGATAGCAGGAGTGACAGTCAGACTCGCAAGCACTGCCAACCCTGGCTCCTGGGGAATCTTGAGCCTGAAAGATACCTCGGGCACTTGTTCCCAGAGCCTCCACTTCCTCAACATCAAGGTACTGACCGCAACCTTCCTACTCAAGGCATCGGCGACGACATTCATCCTGCCCGGCTGATAAGACAGGGTGAAGTCATAGTCCTTCATGAACTCCATCCAACGCCTCTGTCTGAGGTTCAGATCTCTCTGCGAGAACACATACCTCAAACTCTGATGGTCAGTGAACACCTCGAACTTCTCACCGTACAGATAATGCCTCCAGATCTTCAGCGCGAAGATCACTGCTGCCAACTCAAGATCATGGGTAGGGTAGTTCTCCTCATGGGGCTTTAGCTGCCGAGATGCATAAGCCACCACTCTACCATGCTGCATCAGAACAGCACCCAATCCAACGCCGGAAGCATCTGTACACACCACAAAACCTCCCGATCCAGAAGGCAAAACCAACACCGGAGCCGAGGTGAGCAACCTCTTCAGTTCACTGAAGCTCTGCTCACACTCCTCGGACCAAATGAAAGGCACATCCTTCCGCGTGAGCCTAGTCATCGGGGTCGCAATGCGAGAAAAATCCTGGATAAACCGACGATAATACCCCGCAAGCCCCAAGAAACTCCGGATCTCCGTCACCGACCTCGGCCTCGGCCATTGCATCACAGCCTCGACCTTGGCGGGATCCACGGAAATGCCATCACCAGAAATCACGTGCCCCAGAAAGTGCACCTCGCTGAGCCAAAACTCGCACTTGCTGAGCTTCGCATACAACTGGTGATCTCGCAACGTCTGCAGCACCACACCCAAATGGTACGCGTGCTCCTCAGTAGACTGCGAATAAACAAGGATGTCATCCACGAAGATGACCACGAATTGGTCCAAATACGGATGGAACACCCTCTGCATCAAGTCCATGAAGGCTGCTGGGGCATTGGTGAGCCCAAACGGCATCACCAAGAACTCATAATGCCCGTACCTCGTACTGAACGCAGTCTTCTCCACATCGGACTCGCGAATTCTCAGCTGATAGTAACCGGACCGCAAATCAATCCGCGAGAACACTCGCGCAGACTGAAGTTGGTCGAACAAATCATCAATCCGCGGCAACGGATACTTGTTCTTAATGGTCACTTCATTCAGCTGCCGGTAGTCAATGCATAGCCGCAGACTACAGTCCTTCTTCTTCACAAACAACACGGGCGCACCCCAAGGGGAAAAGCTCGGACGAATATACCCCTTGGCCAGCAGTTCCTGCAACTGCGCCCTCAGCTCCCTCAACTCAGCGGGGGCCATACGGTAGGGAGCCTTCGCCAAAGGTCCCGTACCAGGTACAACCTCAATCACGAAATCGATCTCCCGCTGGGGAGGTAATCCAGGCAACTCCTCAGGAAAAACATCGGGAAACTCGCGCACCACCGCAATGTCCTCGACATTCGGCTCCATCCGGTCAGACACAACCACGGACGCGAGAAAACCCTGACAACCGGAATCAAGCAACCGACGGGCTCGAATAGCAGAGATAAGAAATCGAGAAGAGGCGGAACGGATACCTTGGAAATAGAAGGTCCGCTTGCTCGGATGTTGGAAGTAGACCCTCTTCATCCCACAATCCACCACCGCTCCATGAGTCTCGAGCCAATCCATGCCTAGAATCACGTCGTAATCCCGAAGCTGCAACGCATACAACCTGCCTGGCATACTCCGCCCATCGATCCACACCGGAACCTGGTCGAAGCAATACGGAGTGACCATAAAATCACCCGAAGGCAACTCCACTGCCAAATCACAGGACAACTGGGTCACCGGCTCCTCGACGCTCGACGCGAAATCCTCCGAAATAAACGAATGAGACGCGCCAGAATCAAATAAAACCCGAGCCGCACAACCCAAAATCTGAACGGTACCTTCCACGAGCTGCGACGCCACTGCCTCTGCCCTGGTCAAGTGCGTGATCTGGCCACGAGCCCTCTGCCTGCCTCCCACGCTAGCTGACCTGGGTAGTGGCGGATACTGTCCCTGCTGCTGCTGCTGCTGGGGAACCTGCTGCTGCGGCGGCCTCTGAGGACAGTCACGCGCCATGTGCCCTGGCTGGTCACACCGAAAACAGATAATCGGCGCCGTGCACTGCCTGCCTGGGTGGGTCCCACCACACCGTGGACAAGATCCTCGCGATCCACCCACTGATCCCTGACGCTGCAAAGGAATCGGCTGCTGTACACTGCCCGATGAAGCCTGCCCCTGATCTCTAGACTTCTTCTTGCCGAACCCCTTCTTGAAGAACTTCTTGACCTTCGAGCCGAAGGACGCAGATCCTGTCACCGAAGCTGCATGTGCCGGCACTCCTGAACCACTCATCGCATGTTGGAAGGAACCCTGCTGCTGGGTAGCCGACTGCTGGCTGCGACCTGACACAGACTGCCCCTGGCTGATTGGTCCTCGAGTCCTCTGCATATCCATCTCCAAGGAAATCGCAACACGAGACGCCGTCTCTAGATCAGTGGTTCCATTCGCGATCAAATGGTGCCTCAGCTCCAACCTCAAGCCCTGCACAAACTGCGTGGTCCTCACCCTCTCATGCTCCATGATATGAGGTGCATACCGACCCAGCTCGACAAATCGGGCCCTATACTGCAACACGGACATGTCACCCTGCACCAGCTCCAGAAACTCCCGCATCCGCTGCGTAGCAACAACATCTGGACAGTACGTACGCTCGAAAGCACTGACAAAGTCATCCCACTCGACCTGCTCAAGTGGACGAAGCTGAAAGGACGTCTTCCACTCGGAAGACCACCACCTCCGAGCCGTACCCTGCAACTGGTTGTAGGCCAACACCACTCTGTCCTCGGCAGTACTCTTCGCAGAACTGAACACCCGCTCCATCTCATCGAGCCAATCACGAGCCGCATCAGGGTCTGCCTGGCCGCTAAAGTAAGGTGGATGGAACTGCATGAAGTCCCTCACTGCTCGGCCTGGCCCACCCCTAGCAAACGAGCCCTCAACAGCCTCTCCGCCAAACTGCTGAGACATGAGATGGTACATGCCACGGAAGAAATCCTCGGCCCCCGGAGCCCTCGCAGCATCCGCGGCCTCGGTAGCTCCCGGAACTCTACTATGCTCCTCCTGGTCCCTCTGGACCCCCTGCTGGATCTCCTGACCTCCAGCCGACTGCCCCTGCTGAGAGCGAGAACTTCTCCTCGGCGCCATACTCGCTCCTGAAGCACAAGACAGAAAAACACGGAAACGGCAATGTCAAAATAAACACACGGTGCTCAATGCCAGCGTCATCTGTACATCATCGCTGTGGACTAGTGGACCACTACAATTACCTATGATTCTCATGTAATTCCACAACCGCGCTCTGATACCAGCTGTAACGACCCGAGAATCCGATTACCGGGAAGGCCCGATAACCCGAGACTCGTACCGCCACCCACGAGTCCGAAGACTCGGAAGGGTTAAAAGGATGGTGTGGAAACTACACAAGTATCACAAATAATTGCAGAAATTAAACAATTATAATATTAAGCAGGAAATAAATTAACATTTTACATGGTCCACAATAAAATAACAACAACAGCAACAGTAGTCCACGACTAGTACAGTGACAAGAAAGAAAAGTACAGCTACACGGGGCATCCCCCGGCTCTGACCTCTGGCACTACCTCTGGGCACCCGCACCACGCTGCGCTCCTGACGCGCTCCCCGAAGGTGGCGCCTCACCTGAAACACGGTGAAAACACGCAGGGAATGAGTCTCAGAACAATATCAATGGGGATCACTCGAACCCTACCTCGTAAAACGAGAAACCACTACTCTAGCGGTAGGAAAGTACCTCGGAAAGGAAAGCCCTGTACTCTACAGAACTAGACCCTACGGCACGCAAACCGACACACGTGCCACGGTACGAGAAGACCGAAACTCAACGGTCGAACCATCAAAACCCGAAGGTCGGAAACACACGACTGACAGTCTGACACTCCGTACTCGACAGGAGTACCACCCACTAGAAGCACAGCCGGTAGCGTCCCCTGACGTCTTACACCGTACCGCAGGTGAACCGCCTGACGTGGTAGGTCCTACCCGAGGCGCGAACACCGTACAAGTAACCACAAACAAGTGACTAGCTGGGGTCACGCCCGTCGACGTGGGTCCAACCGCCCCCAACCACGTGTGCACACACAGACCACGCGTCCCAGGTCTGGCCCTCTGACCGGTTTTCCCCTCAACCGGACTCTGGCTGCAAGACGTGGAGCCCAACGGTAACCGGTCCACAAACCGTCTCGAAAGGTCGGCCCGTACACCACTCCCTGGTGCGACTAGCACCCGCGTACTAGTAGGCTACGACTAGTGGAGGGTCACTGAAGGAGTAGACTCTCGAGTCAACGGAAAACGACGTCCGAATCCGACAACGTGTGGGAATCACCCCACGCACCAGCCCCGTCGCACGATGACCACGGTCGGAAAAGAAACAGACGCATTGCCCACGGTCAAACGCCTAACCGAGGCAAACGGGACTTCCGGACACCAAAGACACGGTCACGGAACTCCACGGGGTGCCCGGGGCGCACACACGGCCCAAGAGAAACACCCAACAACAGGCAAGATCGCGCTAGGGACACCTAGCGCGACAGGGAAGATCGCGCTAGGTCTCCCAAGCGCGACAGGAACCATCGCGCTAGGGAACCCTAGCGCGACAAGGACCATCGCGCTAGGTCCTCCTAGCGCGACAAGGACGATCGCGCTATGACTCCATAGCGCGACAGGAACCGCCTCCTGTTCATCTTCTCCGATGAACGCGCTCGGTCGGGGTGGCGCGACCTCCAAGAACGCGCTACTGGAGTATAGCGCGTTCTCAGTCCGCGGCCGAAAACGGTAAGAACGCCCAAAAATTCTAACCACGCCCCCATACCTCCATAGGAGAGGGGGAAAATAAAGGGGAAGACCCCTGGGGACCCCTAGCATGATTCTAGGCCCTCAAAACACGAATCCATGCATTGAATCCATAGATCGGGCGAGCTCTCCCCAAATCATGGAAAAACCCAAAAACGCTCAAATGATCCCCTCTCGGCCTCCCCGCGGCCTATAAATCACGGAAAAGAACGGCATGAGACTAAGGAACGTCACCCTACCTCGATGGAGCGAATGCTCCGCCGGATCGATCACGAATCACGAAGAATGCTCGAAGCTTCACGAACTCCCCACGCTTCCCACGCTCGCCGCACGCCCACGAGATCGCCTCACCGTCGCCCACGCGTCCGCGCCGTCGCCCCGCCGCCGTCCGTAGCCGGAGAGGGGTTCGCCGCGTCCGAATGGGAGAGAGGGAGAGAGAGGGGGGCTCACGGTGGGAAGAAACGGAGGAAGAGGAAGAAGAAGAAAGAGAAAGGAGAAAAGAAAAAGAAAAAGAATTAGGGCTTTATAGAAAATCCGAATTTTTAGAAAAATACCGAAAAATAGAAAAATACATTTCTGGAATCCTCAGAACGCACCGATCGCAACGGTACCACTCGTGCCCGGGTGAACGGCCCAGTTAACCCGCAGCGAGCGTCCGAAGGAAAAGCCGAAACCCGCGCCGGAAATCGGGAAACACGCGCGAAAAAGCCGCGGAACGCCTCCGGGCCTCCGAAACGACTCCGGATCGCGCCGATCCGAACACGAAAGATGTCCGAAACGAAATTTCAGACACAACGGAGCCGGACACTCCGAAAACCAGATCCGGGACCCACGAAGAAGGATCCGAAAGGTCCGGGATATTACAAGCTTCGAAGCGGTTGGCATTCCCTCGCGGTGGTCGAATTTGAAATGCAAATCCAGCCAGCAATTCAAGATAAGTGCACAACCAAATGGAGGCTTACCCATGCTCGAGGCAGTAAGACCGCTGTAAAGATAGGCAAGGACGGCGGGTCCCACCCTCTTTCCACGCCAGATCCCGCAGATAGCACCCAGTTGGTCTTCCTCCACCATGTTGTCGGTATAAGGGAACAAGAGAGCACCCGCCAGACAAATGGCGAACCCCTTCATGATTCCCTCCAAATAGTCATCGTCTGGTGACCCTCTCAGGGCGTCCATGACCCACTCCGCAAGCTTTTGAAGATCGATCCCCTTTTGAGTACGGACCTTTCGGGCTGCGTTGGGCGGCATGAAGCTTCCAAGGACACTTTCAGAAGTCCCCCGTGTCAGCATCCGCATAGCCTTCACCTTCCCGTCACTCTTGAATTTCTTCAATCCGAGCAGAAGTTCCACCTCCTCGAGGAGGATGGTCACCTCGAAGGTCGGGAAGATAAAAGTGTGGGTCTGGGGATGCCAGATCTCCACTAGTGCGCCCATAGCCGCCCAGTCCATACGAATCTTCTCGTAATGCTTGGCATGAATAAGGAGCCCCTGCAAATGCCACTTCGAGAGTATGGCTCTCATGCCAATGGAGATATTGGAAGTTAGCTTTAAAAGCCATGGCAGTTTGGAAAACTTCCTCGGGCCTGGGAAGAGTGGATATGGCTGGAAGAGGAAAGAAATAAGAAATGAAGGAAGTAAGAAGAAGGTTCACGTGGAGAAAATTTGAAAAGAGTCAGCTTACCATATGCGACATGATCGTCCCACTCAGATGACCCTCGAGGTCGGAGAGTCGCCTGATCTCGCTGCTAGGCCTGCTCCTCTTCATAACGCGGGAAGACTCTCCTTCCATCCTGAAATCTCTAGATTCTCCTCTCTTTCCTCTCCTGAGCTTCCAAAACCCACCTTGGTGCATTTGAATGAACTAGCCTAAGGGGAGTTCTTATAGGAAGGGAAGGGTGCTACAGGACGGAACATGTCACATCAGCAGTCAGTGTCAGGATTTTGGCTAGATTTCCTTTCCATTGTGGTGTGATTCTGTTATAAATCTGCTACTTTCTGATGTTATTAATCCATGCTGGCATGTGCAAGTTTTACTAACGGACATCGTTGTCCAGTCTCCTGTCCCACCTTTCAATGGTTGGTCCCACCATGTCATGCATCGTAGTATATGATACTTACGCTACTAGAACATGTCAAGGACCTTGCGGCTCGAACGAATCTGGGATCTGAGTTCCCCTTCAACAAAAACGGTGATGATACCGGAAGAATTTGGGTTGTACGGATAGGCCGTCAATTTGTGATAGAATGGGGACGACGGTTCCATTCAGTGAGTTGGTACGCGGATAAACGGGCCCTAGCCCAGTATCAGCTCACCGGGTCGGTATCCTGACCCGTTCTTCACAAGCTGACAATATTATCCTTGGCTATTTTCTATTTTAGTTTGTTTTAAATTTTTCTTTGAACCCAGCATGCATTCATATAGGACTTTGATTTATTGCGGAAGATCATTCAAGTGATTCGATTGTGAAAGTCGTTGTGCTCCAATTCCCACAAATATGAGATATTCCACTCCGAATGAAATACTGAGTTTTCTTGAGACAGCCCTACGCTGCTCTTCCAAAGGAGACCCTTGTTTGGACAGACCCTCAGATATTCCTTTACTTTTTTTGACCCACCTTGGCCGCAGCACTTCCACATTGGCTGGTAACCGCTCCCCAAAGGTGAAACCTCCGGTTTATGACCCAGGTACTTCCACACCGAGAAGTTGGTCTCCTTTTGTTTCGTGCCTGAGCGCACATCTCACCCTCCCTTATTTGATCTCCGTCCAAGCAATCGTCAATGTTTGAAAGACCTTCTTCAAGGTCGCCTCATTGAAACTCCAGGAAAGATTCCAAACAGTAACGTCAAAAGCGTGTCTCATCACACCTTGGCATCAACTTATCAGTCCGCTCCCACTTCACTCCACTCCACTTCGATACCATTCCACTACGTGTCGCTCCCTTGCAAAGCAGACGCCAAGGCGGGACAGCTGTAGACACGCCATTCTTGACGCCTCCTGAGAAAGTCTCATATTACTATACAACGCCCCGCAACGGCTTACGCATTTTGAATCACTCGAGTGCTTCCTTTTCTCGGGTCTTCTTCTGCCTTTTTCGGCATCCGGAATCGTCTCGTCACGGCATTCGGACGGCATCAACACCAGTCGGACGCATCAGGAGGTTCCGGAATCAAGAAGGGGGTCTACCGGGCGGTCGCCGACGTCTGATTTGAGGACCCGGGTGGGTCTTAATGGGGGCGTCCAGGTCCCTGGACGCCCCCATCTTTTTAATTTATTTTATTATTTTATTATTTTCTCAGGGCCCAAAAATAAATAAAAATATATATATTTTAATGGAGGCGTCCAGGCCCCTGGACGCCTCCATAAAAACTAATAATAATAAATATTTATAAAATGCCACTTGGCATAAAAAAAGACAAATAAATAAATAAAAATATATATTTTTTAATAGAGGCGTCCAGGCCCCTGGACGCCTCCATAAAAAACAAATAAAAAAATTAAAATGTCAGCCCTGGTATAAAAGACAAAAAAAATAAAAAATAATATATTTATGGAGGCGTCCAGGCCTCTGGACGCCTCCATCAAAACCCTCACGGGAGCCGCCCACCGAACGACGGTTTGTCGTGTGTGAAAAAATCCAAAATATAGAGACGTCCGGTCAGCTGGACGCGCCCATTTCTGAATCACGAGGCGCCGCTCACAAAACCACGCGTTGTGCCAAACCGCGTGCGGCCGTCGTCGATTTTCGGTGGACCTGCTTGAGGCGTCCGGGACCCTGGACGCCTCCACAAAAGTATTCCAAAAAAATCAATAAAAATAGAATAAAATATTATTTCGGCCCTGATGGAGGTGTCCAGGGTCCTGGACGCCTCCACCCTCCGGAGCCCTATAAATAGAGGTCCACCCCCTCAGTTCTGGGAGAGCTCAGAAGTGATCCGATAGGCTGCCGGAGCCCAGAGGCTACGGAGTCATTTTCTAACCCGTGGGTTCTTTTGTAGGTGGAGGTTCTGCCGGCTTCTCGGGTGCTCACGCTCGCGAGAGGAAGGTCGTTTTCATCCACCGCGCTTCCACGTCGTCCCCACGCTGCCGGAGCTCCGCCGGATTTCACCCTCGGCTCATCCAATAAGCCTTTTCTTCCCCTTTCTCTTCGTAGTTCTTTTGCATTCATCATCTCGCATCCTCTATCCCCCTTCATAAGGGCGCCTCTTCTTTTATACTTCTTGCATCCATCATCTCATTTTCCTCCTACTCGAGTCCGAGAGGGGTTTAAAAGATAACACCAACCAGGTGTGTGTCTTGCCATCATTTCGTTATTTTTATCGCAAGGATTTGAATACTACACCTCCATCTTTCTAATCCACTTATCATTTGTTTGTCGTTGTTTTGCAAGGGTAGCCGAGGAAAGCCCTCTCCGTCGGCCGGCCGGAGGGAGAGGAAGAAGCAACCCGCCATCTCCCGCTCTCGAGGTAGGCGCGATCACTTTCTTATTTTGGGGTCTTTCGGCCCCTGGCGATCACATCCTATTTTCGAGGCCGCGGCGAGTCACTTCCCCAATGGCCGTTTAAATTTCCGTTCTTATATTCTCTTATACTCTGTTATATTCTGCTCATATCCTCGAGGCCGCGGCGAGTCACTTCCCCAATGGCCGTTTAAATTCCCGTTTTTATATGTTATATTCTTATCTATTCGTGTTCTCGAGGCCGCGGCGAGTCACTTCCCCAATGGCCGTTTAAATTCGCGTTCTTATACGTTATATTCTTATCTGTTTGTGTTCTCGAGGCCGCGGCGAGTCACTTCCCCAATGGCCGTTTAAATTCCCGCTCTTTGTATTCTCTCTATATTCTGTCATCTTATTATCTGCTCATATTCTCGAGGCCGCGGCGAGTCACTTCCCCAATGGCCGTTTCAATTCTTGTTATTTAATTTTTGCACCATTCCCGTCCCCCCGAGGCCGCGGCGAGTCACTTCCCGC
Organism: Amorphophallus konjac; assembly: GCA_022559845.1. Lineage (NCBI taxonomy): Eukaryota > Viridiplantae > Streptophyta > Magnoliopsida > Alismatales > Araceae > Amorphophallus > Amorphophallus konjac. The sequence continues at coordinate 113,137 of JAHNEJ010000868.1, read as the reverse complement.
TATGGCCGTTTAAACCCCATATTTTGCTATATCATACTTGTCCCGCTCGTCCCGCCAGAGCAATCTCCCGTGGTGGCCCCTTCTCTCTCTTCTCTTATTTCTGTGTTGCAGCAAACAAACACCAAAAAGAAAGAAAAGAGGAGCCCGCGCGCGCTCCGCGCCCTCTCCGCTCTTCCCCGAACCGCGTGACGTCGCTCACATCAACCAGAGAAGTGCAAAGCCTGCACTCAAGGTAAATAGATTAAAGTTTCATTCAAGGTAAAGGATATTGAAAGCACATCCTCACCTTTGGAATTATTACACATGGATTTGTTTGAACCAATAAGAATATCAAGCTTGAGTGGAAAGATATATGGATATGTCATCGTAGATGACTACTCCAGATTCTCTTGGACATTCTTTTTGGTTCATAAGAATGAAGCTTCCGACGAGTTTGTCAAGTTTAGGAGGTAGGTCCAAAGAGACAAAATGTATAAGATTATGAACCTGAGAAGTGACCATGGCACTGAGTTTAATTAAGAACCAAAGCTTTAGGGAGATAGCTTCTCATCAGCAAAAATCCCTCAGTAGAACGATGTAATAGAAAGAAAAAATAGAATCTTGTTGAAGATGACGAGAACTATGCTAAATGAATTAAGGCTCCTCAAGTACTTCTAGGCAAAGGTAGTGAAGCCCCATGCTACATCGTCAATCGTGTCATGGTTAGACAGATTCTGAAGAAGACACCTTACGATCTCTACAAAGAAAAGAAGCCCAAGGTAATGAAACAGAAAAGTCAACTGAAGAACCTAAACATGAAGAAGATCCTACAAATGGAGTGAACGAAGCTGATCAGCTATCAATAAAATATCTAAGGCCAGAGGATCAACCTGATGCTAAATTGCCAAGAGATTGGAGGTACGCTAGTAGCCATCCACTTCTAAATATCATAGGTGATCCTTCTGCTTGGGTAAGTACTTGAAGCCAACTCCAACATTTTAACTTTGTTGCATTCCTGTCACAGGTGGAACTCAAACGAGTAGAAGATGCCATCCACGATGAGTCTTGGTTTATGGCCATGCAGGAGGAGTTGAACCAACTTTAACGTAATAAAGTTTAGTTCTTAATTCGTAGGCCATCAGACCACCCTGTTGTAGGAATCAAGTGGATATTTAGGAATAAGTTAGATGAAACATGAGCAGTAGTATGAAACAAGACTAGATTAGTTGCTCAAGGGTCAAGGCTATTTCCAAAAGGAGGGAATAGACTATGAGGAGACTTTTGCTCCTATAGTCAGACTGAAAGCAATCAGAATCTTTCTGACATTCACTGCCTCTCACTCCATCAAGTTGTATCATATGGATGTAAAGAGTGCCTTTCTTAATGGATTCATTAAGGAGGAGATCTACATTGAGCAGTCACCTGTGTTTGAAGATCCTAAGGCTCCTGATCATGTATACAAGTTCACTGAGGCCTTATAGGGTTAAAACAAGCTCCACGAGCTTGGTATGAGCATTTGAGTCAGTTTCTGCTAGGGCTGTCAATGGGTCGGGTTGGCCCGACAGGCCCGTGGGCTAGATCGCAAGATCTTTTCTGGCCCGCCGATCTTTAGTCGGGCCTAAAAGTTCAGGTCGACTAGGCCCACGAGTCGGGCTCGGCGTTGAGTTTGGCTCGGAGGTCGACCTGATCCGTTCTTTTTTTCCTTTCCCCCTTTAAATTTAAAAAAAACTACTTTGTTAAAATTGTGTTATTTTATTTAATTAGAAAGCTAAAAACTCTATTATCAAACAAACTATGTAATTAACATCAAAACTCTACTTAATTTAGTGAGATTATAAGTTTTATATTATTACATATATTAATTTTTAATATTTTTTATTTTTTATTTAAGTTGTCGGGCCGGGCCAGACCTTAGCCGGGCTTTATATTTTTTTAGTAGTGTCGGGCTCAGCTTGGCTCGACCCGACATAGCTCGGGCCCAGGCCGGGCTCGGCCTTTAATGTTGATACGTCAGGCCCGGGCCAGGCAGACTTAAGCCCGACCCATACTCGGCCCATTGATAGCCCTAGTTTCTGCTGGACCACGACTTTACAAGAGGACATGTTAATAAAATCTTGTTCATCTTGGTTAGGAAAGATAGCATGCTAGTTGCACAAGTATACGTAGATGATATTATATTTGGTGCTACTAACTCTTCTATGTGCAAGAGTTTTGATAAGCTTACGAAGGGTGAGTTTGAGAAGAGTATGATGAGGAAGCTCATCTTCTTCATTGGACTACAAGCAAAGCAGACAGATGGGAAAATCTTCATCAATCAGACCAAATACACCAAGGAGTTGCTACAGAAATATGGAATGACTGAATGCAAGGCAGCATCAATTCCAATGGCTCCTTCCATTAAACTGGACTCGGACAAAAAAGGTAAGGAGGTAGAAGAAAAACTCTACCGATGTATGATCGGATCCCTCATTTATCTTATTGCAATCATTGTTTAAAAAGATGGTGCCTCAAGGTAGTAAGGCTTAAGCCTCACAGTGAGGCACTAGAAAAATGCCTTAAGGCATGCGTCTCGGCCCTTTTACTTGAGGCTTACACCTTTTACCGATTGAGGTGGTACACCTCGATGTATTTATCATCTCAAGGCATTTACTCGAGTCTTGTGCATCAATTGAGAATGCAATGCAGTGAGGTATTATAGGATAGACCTAAGACTTATGCTTCTTTTATTGTCCTTAAAACATGATTAAATATTTTTGAGATAACATGGATCTATCATTGGATTGGAATAACATTAACACATGAAAATCAATAATAGTTTTAGCTCTTTTGATGCTTTTAAAATTATTTTCCTAGACTATTGAGACTTACGTCTCATCATGTCTTAAGGTCTATGCCTTATGAGACTTATAGAAAGTACCTCACAACCATCTCAAGACCTTTTAAACTATGACTGCAAGTAGACCTAATATACTATTTAGTGTATGCATGTGTGCTAGATATCAGGCAAAAGCTAAGGAATTTCACTTAACTATAGTAAAACAAATTTTTAAGTACTTAAATGGAACAATTGATCTGGGTTTATGGTATCCATGTAAGAATGAGTTCAACATAATTACATACTTAGATGTTGATTACGTAGGGTGTAAGATTGACAGAAAAAAATACCAGTGGAACATGTCAATTTCTTGGGGGATGCTTGATTTCATGGTTCTCAAGAAAACAAAACTCTGCGGCACTGTCAATTGTAAAGGTAGAATATGTTGATGTCGGTAGTTGCTATAACGAGGTACTCTAGATGAAACACCAACTGTGTGATTATGGATATGAGCTCAATAGGATGTCTATACATTATGATAACACAATTGCCATCAATTTAACCAAAAATCGAGTTCAACACTCTATAACTAAGCATGTAGAGGTAAAACATTAAATCATTAGAGATCATGTAGCAAAGGAAAACATAGATCTTAGATTCATTGATACAAACCACCAGCTGGCTGACATATTTACCAAATCTTTAGCCGAGGATAGATTCTCCACCATAACATGCGCACTTGGCATGTGTAGGTGTTGAGAGTATTTTTCATATGGATATTATAAATACCTACACTAAAAAATCTTGTTTATATTGATTGATTTAATTATGCTGCATAATAGTTGATCATACATGAAATTAAGAATTGATGAGTGTTGATTATATATATTAAAAAATGGTTGGCCCAAATGTATTGCAATTAGATTAAGCAAATTTTTCTAACAGTCAACCGAGGTCAAAAACTCTTTATTTAAGTCTACCATCGTCTAATGATGACCTAAATTAGATGATATATCGTCCACGTTCACAATAGGAAAAAAATCCCTTCATCTACCGTGGCAGTGAAGCAACATGGACGAAATCCAAAAGAAATGAAAATTTAAGTGAAATGGTGAGAAAAATTAAATACATATTTACAAGATAGGGCGGTTACATCGAAAAAGACAACCAAAACCTTCGTTTGCAAGACCTTCGTCTTCTCTACTTCTCGCCTGCAACTCCGGCCCTTCTCCTCTTCTCTCCTCCCTCCAAACCTTTACATCCAGAAATCTTGAAACTTTCTCACTCTAGGAGTGATGTTCTCCTTCACACCATCCCTGTCACACCTTTTCCAACCCTATTGAGAGAGATGGCAGCGACAGCAGGACAGAGCACCATCGGCTTCGTCCTGAACAGGCTAGGGCACGATTCGAGCATAGGGACGTGCTGCCAGGGAAGAAGATGATGTTCGAGGACTCGCAACCAAAGGTGTTCATGTAGACGAGATGCTTGTTGCGGCATGATGTTTGGTGGTATGTTCTGTTGACAATGTGAATCCTAAGCTTGTGCGCATATTTTTTGATAACATGTCTGTAGAGGGAGAGTGCCTGAGGGCCGTGGTGAAAAGAACCAAAGTGGTCGTTACAGAGGCCCTTTTGAACGGAGTCTTGGGCAGCAGCAGTGGTGGGCTGAGGTTGAAAAAGACTATAGAGAAGGGTTAGAGAAGGGAAAACATTCACTGGTTGCTTGGGTCAGACGAAGAAGAAATTGTAACGGGGAAGATGGATGCAGAGCTTAGGATCTTTCACCTAGCATCTGCTCACTGCATAAGCCCCAGGGGAGGAAGCTTCACATACATGAGTGACCTGGACCCCTAGATCGTGCAAGCAGTGAAGAGAAAAGAGAATATCAACCTGGAAGCTATTGTGTATGAAAGAATCAAGACCATTGTGGTGCGTATTAGCAAAGAGAAAGGTGTGAGTAACGAGAGAGCACTCCTACCTTATGAGGCTCCACTCACCTTTGTCTTCTCTCACTTCGATATTGATCTCATCGGAGAAGAATCAGTTGCCTGCAACCCCATTGGTGAAACCACTTTACTCAGGGGAGGATTTGTCCTCCAAGATGGTGGTTGGGTAAGGAAGGTATCCAAGGGCAAGGAAGCTGCACCCAGAGGTCTAGCTGTCCAGGCTCAACTGTGCTGATAGAGACCAAATCAGCCGGTTGAGCAGAGGAGCCTATTTTCTCTCATCCTAAGACAACAAGAGAAGAGGATGCACTTGTCCATCCTCCAGAAACCACTGCAGGGGAGCCAGTCATGGAGGAGGCAGTCATGGAGGCGATGATGGCCAAAATTGATAGCATTCTTGAAGAAATGCCTGAGCCAAGATCAGTTCTTGTAGAGGAAGAAATACAAGTAGAAATTTCTGACCCTCTCCAGCAGCACCTCACAGGGTAGCAGAGGCCTCAGTACAAACTGATGCAATGCCTGAACTAGAGGTCCCTGTTACTAGAAGAGCTCCCTCTCCAGTCCAAGAAGAAAAAAAGGAGAAAAGAGTTTGAGAGATTGGATGCAAGCATTGGACAAATTTATCAAGATTTCAAAACCTTAGTTCTCAGATGGCTCATGAAGTTGACAAGATGCATTCCAGGATGGATGAGCGTATGAGAGAATGTTGTTTTATCTAGGCCCGGTAATTATCCGTTTAAAATTCGATTCGAATTTAAATTCGTATTCGTTTGATCATATAATTATCTGAATAAAATATCCTACGGATAATTTAATCAGATATCGGATATCCGACTATTAATCAGATATTCGATTAGTAATCGGATATGAATTCGGATATTGAGATATCCGTGTTGGATATTATCCGACCGAATATAAATATAAATTTTTTTGAGATTACGCATTAATCATATAATTTTATTTTAGTAAAAATATATGAGAAAATCACACTGAGACATTAGAAAATGGCGATTGCGAAGGATTGGAGTGATTACACTGTTGCTATGCTGCATGTTTTCTATGAAATTTATTATGATAATAAATGAGCATTGGTAGAAGACGAAGAGTGAGTAGTGGGTACTGACCTACTGGGTAGGAGACGAAGAGTCTCTGGACTCCTATCTCCGTGTCTAGCGTGAGTGTTAGACCTGATTTAGCAGCGATGGTCTCCTCAGTCCCACCCCTCGGTGATGGCGCATCTGCTGCACGTGTTTCGGAGGAAACCCGAGAGGCTGCCTCGGCAGCACTCTTCTGCTCCTTCTCGTGCCACCTCTTCATCTCTCCTTCCACAGCTGTCCTCGCTGCATCGGCCATCTCTGCTGTTTTCAGGGCCTCCTCTGTCGCTGACTTCAGCTCTTCCGTCTCCTTCCGCAAGGCTTCCAGTCTCTTAACCGCCTCGTCCTCACTCCTCACTTGCTCTAGCTGCTTCCACTTGGGCCAGCGCAGCTGCCACCATCATGTCAGCCAACGACTCAGACTCCCCCACCATTCTGCTGAAGGACTCATGCTCCTCTGCCGATATCTTGATCTTAGCGCCATACTCTGATGGGGAGGCCCGTGCGGCATTTGCTTTTTCAGAGAGAACCTTGATCTGACGAAGGGCACTCGCCTCAGCCACTCTTGCGTCTTCAGCCTCTCTGAGAGCAGCTTGAAGCTTCTTCTCAGCCTCATCGAGGGTTAGTCGGGCAGCTTCGGCGTCTTTTCTCAGTTCCTCAGCACTCTGTTTTGTTAACCCAGCGTCCTTTACTCCATTCTCAGATTCGGTAGCTAACTTCTGACGAGACAAAACCAGCTCGTCACATGCAGCTCGTGCTTTTAGCTCGCTGGCTTTGGCAACATCAAGCTCGGCCTTCTCTTCCTTAAGTTTGTTCTGAAGATTTGCAACAACGGATTCAGTCTGAGCTTCCTTTTCTGTCAATTCCAACTGCTCTTTCCTTATATTTTCCATCTCCAACCTTAGTGACTCCACTGAGCTGCTAAGAGAGCTTTTTTCTCCCAATTCCTTCTGTAATACCTCCTTAGCGCCATCCAACTCAGCAGCCACACTTGTAACGGATTCCAAGTCAGACAGTTTAGCATTCTGCAACTCTTTTCTGAAGAGTTTCAATCTCAGCTTCTGTTTGTGCCAGCTTCACCTGAACATTCCCAAGAAGTTCAGCATCAAACTCGTTCTTAAGAGAAGCTAACTTTTTTTCTGTTTCTTCCAAAGCACGTCTATAAGCCTGCCGACTAACATCTTTCTCAGCAAGGATATTTGATTCTTCCTGTTGTGCTGTCAGAAAAGCAAGCTTCACATGCGCAAGTGACTCTTGCACAGCTGTAACTTCCTTTGACAGTTGAGCTGCCTTCTCCTTGTTAGCGTCTGCCAATTGTTTGGCCTCCGCTTCTTGCTGGAAAGCAGAAACCTTGGAGTCCATGGATGTTTCAAAATCTTTCTTGATCGTTTGAAAATAACGATTTTCCAACGTGCTCTTTCCATTATCACATTAGGTTGGCTCAGAGTTGTCAATTAATAATTATATTTTATATTTATTATATTTTAATTCATTATATATAGGTATATATTTTATAAATTAAAAAATTATGAACATATAATATATTTTTATATCTAATCGGATAGTCAGATATATCCGAATACGGATAATATCCGTCAAATTCGAATTCGGATAGTGATAAAAATGCACCCTAATATAATGTGTCGGATTCGGATATCCGACCGATTATAATCGGATACGAATTCGGATATCAGATTATCTGCTCCGTTTACAGGTCTAATTTTAACGAGAGATTCACCTCCCAACTTTGCAGAGACACAGGTCGCCTCTTATAGGTTACGGGAAGCATGACAACTAATGTGCCCGTTGTTAGAAGAGGTATGGGGCACATTGAAGAAAGCATGAAACGGCTCCAGAACACCATGATAGACAAGTTGAGCTTTGTTCGGAGGATAGTTTCAGAAGTTCAACAAACTGTCCTCAGCAGATTGCGGGATCTGCAAGACATAGTGACACAGATCCTTCACAGGCAGCCTCCTGAGATTAACTATGAATGGCTAGCCTCCTTGGTGGCCAATAAGATAAACATGAGGTCTCCACCCTAGTCTGTCCCACAACCTACACCTCAACCAACACCAGTTCCATAGCATGTTCCACAACTAGCTCCACAGCCTGAAGGGAGAATTAAAGTGGTTTGCCACAGGGCTCCAAGAGAAAGGCCATCCAGTTTACTCCCTGAGGCAGCATCAACAACAGCTATGGAAGAACAGCCTGAAGCCCCTCCAAACCAAGCCTCTCCTGCTCAGAAGGATAAAAAAGAAAGAGCAACTAGAGCTGAAGCTCAAGCTAAAGTTGCTGCAGAAAGAGCATAAGCAGAGAGGATTGCTAGCACTAGGGGTAAAAGAAAGGCAGCAGTCAGGGCTCCTAGGAAGGCCACACAAGTTAAGAAGGAACATGCCAATCTTGAAGAACAATTCACCAGTGAGATTGGCAAGGATACCTATCACATGTGGACCCAACACAATGCTGGTCCAGCTGAAGCAACATAGCCCACTATGTTTCTGCGAGAGTTTTTGAATGAACTCCTGGATGATGGCTTCAGGGCTATTGTCATAACTACTTTTGGAGGATCATCATCAAGGGCTATTGTTGTACCACCTCCTCCTCCTCCTCTTGCATCTACACAGGGGGGGAAGTTCATCTGCACAACCTCAGTCTTTCGGTATGAGTTTTTCTTAAAACACATGTATCTATGAATCCTCTAGTGTAGATTCTCATCCATATTTCTCTCCTATCTTTAGAACCCACTGAGGCTGACTTACATCGTGCACGTCGAGAGATGATCAGCATGATTATCAACAGACGGGAGCAAAAGCCCTTCCCAAATATCTTAAAGTTCTTATACGAGACGAGCAAGGGGAGACGTTGTATAAAAATTGGGTTCATCATCTTTATCAACAAGAGCTAATAAATAAGAAAGGTTTGACTCAAACAAATTTTACAGCAGGGTTAATAAATCAGGGCCATGCTCCAGAAGATTTCATCATGCATTACTTATTGCAAGTACATATATTTACAGAAAAAGAATACATTTTGGAATTTACCACTGAATATAGACATTACAAGAGTATAGTGAGTTAATGACCAGACAACAAAATTGACACATTACTTATTGGCAGTATCTTAAAATTTTCATGGGGCACATTAAGAGGGATGTAAAGGTGGAAATAAAAAAGGAGTATAGTAGATTTCTTGAGTATAGTCAGAAGCTCATTCAAGAAAATAAATCAGCCATCTCATATACATGATTCGTTGATATGGAAGATCAGCAGAAGGCCTCAGCTGAAGTAGAGAAGATGGAGGATATCAAGGAGTAGATAAGGAAGTACATACCACCTCCATCTGCACCACAGCTTATATCCTTTAGGGTTCCCAGCTTAATTAGAGTTCATGCCTTAGGAAGCAGCTCAATTGGAGTCCATGCCTCAGACACTAGCTCAATTGGAGTCCATGCGTCAGGTACCATTACCACTGGCATTCCACAAATCCTGTGAAATCCTATATATATGGTCAGTCACAGGATTTATGTCCCATGAGAAGAGTTAGCAGCGTACTCTACTTCTGGAAGAAGTGAGGGAGAAGAAACACGACTTCACCAAGTTTCTAGACTCCTATAAAAGTCAAGAGAAGGAAATGGGAGAACCTACTACTACTAGTGAAACTTACAAACGTGGTGGTGTCCACCGTGTGATGAATACAACCCTGATCTCGTACCCTCACACTATCTCTAGAGACTGCGATATACTAAATTGTACTCCCTCCTTATACCTTTTCATTTTTTATTCATTATAACCATATACTTTCACAATTCTTTTACTCAATCAATAAAATTTACTCTCCTCTCACAACCCTTGTCTACACCATGGTTCGTCGACTCGGCCCGACTCGGGCCGACTCGGGCGTATCGTACCGTATCAGGGCAAACCCGGTACACTACGGATCACCCCTAGGATCGGCCGAGTCGGGCCGAGTCACAGTGAGAGAGAGATAGAGGAGGGGGAGAGGGGGAGAGAGAGGGCCGAGTCAGACCGAGTCGAATGCGAGTCGGATGAGACTCGGGCGTACCGTACCGGATCAGGAGGATCCCGATCCGGTACGGATCAGCGAGTCGGCGAACCTTGGTCTACACTGTGATTTACCTGAGTATTCACAAGAACAATACTCTTTTAAGGGGAGTTCATGATTGCCCCACTCCTTTTTGACTCTGACAAAAATGACGAGAAACATATTAATGGATGAATGTATAGGGAGGATACTAAGGGGGGAGAAATTATTTACTAAGGGGGAGAAACACATTAATATATTATTAAAACCCCAATAGATTTGTCAATCTATCATAAATTTCAATTTATTTTGTCATAAAAGGAGAGATTGTTGGAAAAATTATCTTTTCCATAAATTTATTATTTTAGATTATGATAAAATAAATAATTATTTAGCCTAGTACTTAAAAGATTACATGTTTAACTGAAATTCACGTCTCCATAAATTTTTGGAATAAAACGAAGAGAATATCGTCTGAGTACATAAAGAGAACGAGATTAGACGATGTTCTAATCAAATATAACATAGACGATATACCGTCTAATGAATAAAATGATAAAAATTTGAATAAGACGATGGTCTGTCTTAAGTCTTTTAGATAGATAGACAATGTTTCGTCTAATAAGAAAATGACAAAAGAGGAACGATATATGATACATCGTCTAAACCAAAAAGCATCGACGATGCTCCATCTAAAATAGAAAAAGACAAAATCTCATTGGCTAGATGATACATTGTCTAAAATAGAATGAATAGACGATGCTCCGTCTAACAAGAATACGACAAAATCAGGAATATACGATACATCGTTTACTTGAGTGAGCTCTATCTAACTCACTATAGACTATGAGTTAGACGATACTTCGTCTAAATATAAAAAGATAAAAGATCAGCTTTAGACGATACATCGTCTAAACTGAAGATATGATAGATGATATTCTATCTAACTCACGATAGACGATGATTCCATCTAGAGTAAATAACGACAAAATATCTAGATAGGCGAAACTTCGTCTAAAGAGAAGTAAGGATAGATGAAACATCGTTTAAATGAATAACAATAAAAACATGGATAGATGATGCTTTATCTAAAGTAAAAAGTAATCAAGACGTAAAGACGAATGAGTAAACGATGCTTCGTCTACTTCCATCAAACAAAGATAAAATTATTTGTATTACAATTTATTGTGCAGTCCACATTTCTTGATCGCACTAAAAGATCAAATATATGATAAGACACCTACGGAACACTTAAACTCTACAAACGTTGTATATAATCAATTTTTATTATTAAACGCTCTCTTCCTTTATCACGTGAGGAAAACTAAATTAAGGAGCAGTGTTGAACAGTCAACTTGAATAGTGCAAATACATTAAATGCATCGTATCTCTGTGATATGTGTTCGTCTCTAAGATAGAAAGAACGTCTATTTAAAATCCTCTTGTGCTCTTTGCATTATCTAAATATATATTCCTGTATGCTAAACTGGTAACATTTATTGCATGTTTTTTTCTCAGGTGTTTGTAATTTGAATTTGCTTCCTATCTCATGTTCCTACACATGAAAGAATATTTATAGTATTGTTTCAGAGATACAGGCAACAATAGCCAGGAGAGGAATTAGCAGATTGGCGGTAGTAGCATGAATTTAATTCACATGCTACCTTGAAAATAGAAGATTATCATCCAGTCTGTTGAACGTTAGAGTGAGATTCAACTATTGAACAGTAATTGTGTCTAACAGATACCACTAAGCGGAGATTTGAAGAAGAACAAAACTCACCTAAGCGAGCAACGAACGATCAAATGATTAAAGCTCCTTTCTGCATTCAAGGCGATCTCAACATTCTGCTTCCCACGCTTTTACTTCGAGGAGGACTTCGCCGCTTTCAAAGTTTCATCCTTGAAGTCCTTCGTCTTAGGAAGTATTTAAGAAGAGTATGTTATTGTGTAACGATATTCTACTTTTCTCTTCTTTTTTTTGTCTGATTGTTCATTTATTTTTATTGTCTCTAGAACTGTCGGTTGACAGTTGGAAGAGTATTTATTACTCTGGGTTACCAGCACAAGCTGTGACTAGTTGGTCTGTTGATACCTGAGAAATTAACTGGATGACTAACTCATGAAAAGTTAGCATGTGTGCAATCACTTGAAAATCCGAGTCACTCAGTGTGATTGGTTTGATTAGCTGAATCTGATCGAAATCAACTGGCGTGTGATTCTTAGAATAACTATCGCAAAAGATCTGTTGAGTCATGTGAAGATCAATTGAGGAGTTGATTCTAAAAAATAAGCAGTGTAACCTTTGACGAAAGATTAGTGAATAAACTGAACAAGTTATAGGGAGACTGGACTTACGAAAGTTACGGGACTGATTGAACCAGTATAAATTTTTTTTTAAGAATATCTCAATTGAGTCCAAGTTGGTTCAAAAGAGGCCCATACGTTCCGATGGGTGGTGGACAAAATGGGGGGCATCAGTGCTTGAGTAAAACTTGCCAGCGGCAACTCTACCATACCTCGGTGTCCATTCAGGTCCCTTTCTCGTCCCATCCTCTAGTTTGGATGGACTAAAATGTCTACAGCAAAATATATCATTTTTTATTCTTGGTTCTTATAATTAGAATGCCCAGGTATGCATTATTCTGGAGTTGGACCCTCTGCGTATGCGCTCGGGGTTGAAACGGGTAGACAAACGTCCTGAGGCCGACTTCGACCGCGCCTCCCCGCTCTCCGCCATGGACACCGCCCCCGTTCGAATGGGCCATCAAGTGTGCCTTCTCTTCTTCTTCTTCTTCGTCGTCGTCTTCTTCCTGGTGGTCGGGACTGGTGTTGCTGCTACGGCCTCAGCCGATGCAGGGAGGGGCGCCCCGCTCAGCAGGAGCTCGTTCCCGTCTGGTTTTATCTTCGGCACGGCCTCTGCGGCCTACCAGGTTCTTTGTATACTCTTCAATTAAGTCTCTTCCTTAATTGGTTGCATGCCCTGCCCAAAGTTTCGTAACTGCTGACGGCGGCAGCTCGGTCCGACGCTTGGCAGTACGAAGGAGCCGCCGCGGAAGGCGGCAGGGGGCCGAGCATTTGGGATACCTTCACCAGCCAACACCCAGGTTTGTGATCCGGAGACAGGATGCTCAATTCATGAAGCATCACGTATCGGCCGAAATGTCTGCTACAGATTTGTACCTAATTGTCGTTTCAGAATATGTGCGAGTAAATCTAATGGTAAAATATTGTCACTTGTCGGTTCTACGATCATAATTAAAACTTTCAAAAATCTTTAAAAACGTTCTTACGAACTTTTCACTTGCCATATCTTGCTAGATTCCCTGTGACAAATTCCATCCAAACCATCTCCTCCAAAGGAAGGACAAGACAGAAGGCACAAACATCTTGGAGAAATATGTAGACTCAGCTTCTGCCTTTTGTCTTGTCCTGTTCTCCCTCCTTCTGCCCGTCTTTATTCTGGCCACTTTGACAATAGAATTATAACCTCAGTTAGAATGAGTTATTTAGATAATTCATCAACTCAACTTTGGATATATAATTGGGTAAGTTATTCGGGGTCGAATAGGGTTAAGGCCAGTCAAGGTCGAATAACTCATTCGATCTATTTGGTAGAATTACTTGTTGTGGGTTGATTAAAATAAGGCCTAAATTTTTTATCAACCTAGAAAAGTAAAAGTCGAAGAATATCTTACCCGGTCTTATTCTAATCGGCTTATTTTAACTGATTATTACGACACTCACCATGTGTTATGAGTCTTTCCCATTCAAAAGGCTAGCTTTTATTTTCCCATGCAGAGAAGATTAAGGACAAGAGCAGCGGGAATATCGCCATAGACGCTTATCATCGATACAAGGTATACTATATGCGCCCCTAACCTTATCTTTCGTACCCATTGGTTTACATTACTTCAATTAATGCAAATAAATGGTTGTGGGTTATTAATTATATAATCATAAGGATATTTGCAGGAGGATGTGAACATCATGAAGGAAATGGGAATGGATGCGTACAGGTTCTCAATTTCCTGGTCAAGAATACTACCAAGTAAGTAGCATTCGGAGAAACAGAAATTAACCACACATCACTGATGAAAATATGTGGTTCCATGGATACAAATCTTTATGTTAAGTCTTCACACGACCAAGATCACATTTTCTTGCATGGCGATCAGAGCTAATGAAAGACCATCTTATATATTGATGTGGGCAGATGGAAGCTTAAGTGGGGGAGTTAATAAAGAAGGCATTGCATATTACAATCATCTTATTGACGAGCTCGTCTCCAAAGGTACCATGCATGCATGCTATGCTCCAATCTAGCCTCTCTCTCTTCAGTTGCAGTACCCATCCATCTCTTTCAGCCGCCAAATTAAAATAACGCAATTCTACTCTCAACTTAATCAATTGCTTATAACAGCTTGCACTCGCAGGCTTGAAACCCTTTGTGACTGTCTTCCACTGGGATTCTCCTCAAGGGCTGGAAGATCTATATGGAGGCTTTCTGAGCTCCAGCATTGTGTTAAGTGGGCCTTCCATGATGCAATTATAGGCTTGATCATATAACGTCCAGCTTGTTTTGTTACGTTTCTGATAGAAAATAGTAGGGAATCTCGTTCTTGCAGCAAAGATTTCGTCAACTATGCAGACATTTGCTTCAGGGAGTTTGGTGACAGAGTGAGGCACTGGATCACCTTCAACGAGCCGTGGACTTTCTGCCGTGGAGGCTACGCACGGGGGACCTTTCCGCCAGGGAGGTGCTCTCCTTGGGAGGTTGGGAGGTGCAGCGCTGGCGATTCAGGGCGGGAGCCATACATGGCCTGCCACCACCAGTTGCTCGCCCACGGCGCTGCTGTGAAGCTGTACAGACACAAATACCAGGTACCCACTGGACCAAACTTGCTTCCTTCTAGATCCAATAATAGTAAAGATTGGAGGTCCTTTTGTAGGAGAAAGCCATTCAATTATTTACTTGTACCTTTAATAACATTTTTATTTATGCAATATTCCTGTTTTCAAAATCATAAAATCACATACATTCTCCTTGGAGAGAAATGTGACATGAATGCCTGTTATAATATCATGAACAACCCTTTATAATAGCATAATATACATATACACCTCTTAAACCAAGTTGGAAAAGGGTAAAGGTGATGTTGTCATTTCCTTTCAAGAAGGTATTTGCGGTACTAAAATTTGAGGAGATATATTTATGTAAATAACAATTGCCAAAGCTATTCATTTAGAAATCTCTAATTCTTAATACAATTTTAGTCCCTTAACCGACAAGAATAACCTATATATTCTGGTATCTTGAACTGTATGTGCATTCCTTTCAATATATAAAAAAGGAGTAGATTATTGAGCAGCAAGAGTAGGCAACCCTAGTTTAATCATATAACCAAAAGATTAAAGCAGTAGTTTTATCATTATTTTTTTAAAAAGGGATCCGTATTAATTGATCCTATTTTATACCTAAGAGTTTTGTGGATTTTTATTCAGGACTCTCAGAAGGGAAAAATTGGTATAGCCTTAGCCTCACATTGGTTTGTACCCTTCCACAAATCTAAGTCTGATGTTGATGCTGTTGGGCGGGCCCTCGATTTCATGTATGGATGGTAAGTCTTCGATTCCCACCTTAAATGGTGTCAAGGAACATAAGAAGAAGGTAATGCTTTTCTTACTCACATAAGCTGATGCTGTTGGTGGGCATCTACTCTGTGTTACATGTGTTTGTGAGCTAAATGATCTGCTTCTTTTGGGTCTTCTCTAGGTTCATGGAACCCTTAACACACGGGGACTACCCATTCAGTATGAGGGTTATCGTGGGAGACCGGCTGCCCAAATTTACAAAGCGGCAGTCTAAAATGGTCAAAGGGTCATTTGATTTCATTGGACTCAATTACTACACCACCAACTATGCACTGCCATTCCCCTTCACTAACAACGCTAATTACCACAAGAGTTATATTACCGACTCTTTTGCCAATCTTACGGGTAGATACTTGCATGTACTCTATGTATAATTTCTTCATTTGGCCAATATGTTAATTTGATCACTTAACCACATGTACAACTTTTATGAGACAGGGGCTTACAAGGGGAAAGCCATCGGCCCTACAGTGAGAATTCCTATGTTTAGCCTTTTTAGTGTTGATCATGGTGATGAGCAAGAAGCTTTTCTTCTACTGGTCTCTAATAATAAAGTGGGGGTGGGGGGTGGGGGATTGCCTTGCTGCAGGCTGCTTCTGATTGGCTCTACATCTACCCACCGGGGATAAGAGAACTCTTGCTCTATACTCGGGACATGTACAACAATCCAATCATCTATATCACAGAGAATGGTAAGATTGAATAATGATTCAAAAATGATGGCATTATTTAAAAGAAGTTTATCTACCGAAAAAACTTTGTACATATGGAAATTTCATACTGTAGACTTTGTAAACAATCCCCACATGCATGATCATTGTATGTGTTACCATTCTTAATCGTTAGATAAAAGCCTTATCGATTTTGGATTGTTTTTACTTCTTCGAGATAGGAATTGACGTTTGAACCAAAAAGCTTATCCAATTTGGTACCACATATATATTCATATAAGCCTCTTCATTTGAAAAGAAAGCTTGTCGCACTTATTGGATTCTCTAAAGGTTTCCATGACATATTAGAAGCATTCTAAATATCTTCTGCAGAATCATTTATATGGAAGAACTCACTATAGAATCTGTATATCTGAAAGCAGTGCGGCACGATGTTTGATGTTATCTTCTTGCTATTATTCATAATTCTCTTTCAGTATAATTAATGTGCTTTTACATACTGGATTATTTGGTTGCTGTGTCAAATACTTTTTTAAGTGGTAATTTTAGGGATAATATTGGTCACAAACTAACATTCAAGATGTTTGGTTTTGGATTAACATAGATTAAAAATACATGTTATTATAATTGTAGTAGGACCTAGGGTCACAAGATTAGTCTCACATTGGATGTTGAGAAAGCAACCAAGTGCTTATAAGGTTGGCCTTCACCTCTTAACCCAAGCGGGTCTTTTTACAAGGACAAAATTCGACCTCCGCTCTGGAGATAATATCTCTTGAGAGTATCAAGATTTATCTCACATCTACAAAATGGCGCTGTCTGTGGGAACCCTGAGCTCTCACTTGCTTGTCTTCTCAAGGGAGGATAGTGTAATGGGACCTAGTGCCACAAGGTTAGTCCCACATTGGATGTTGAGAAAGCAACCAAGTACTTATAACACTGGTCTTCACCTCTTAACTCAAGAGGACCTTTTTACAAGGACAAAACCCCACCTCCGCTGTGGGGACAATATCTCTTGAGGACACCAAGGTTAATCTCACATTTACAGTAATAAATTTAATTTATGTCTGAATATATAAGAAAACGTTGTAATGTCTATGTGGAGAGGCTCAACACTTCAATTCTTCTCTCTTGCTTTCCCACTCCACCTCACTCCTCCCTTCCATCCTCTTCCACCTGCTGCCATTGTCTCTCCAACTTTTGAGAACGCCATCTACAAGACTGACACTAAAATATTAACATCAACACAACATCTATATCCACTGTAACCAAACATGCCATAGATCTACTTTCTTACGTACACATGGTTCTTTCCACTTTTCTAACAATACCTAAAGTTTTGAGATGCCATCCATAATTTGTGCAGGAGTTGATGAGTCCAACAATGCGTCCTCAACCCTGGCAGAGGCCTTAAAGGACGATCTCAGAATATCCTACTATATTCAACATCTCCAGCAAGTTCTACAAGCTATCAGGTCTATCAACATCCTTAGAACCCCATTGCCATGACATATTGTCATCTTTGCATCACCTGTCATAGCCATAATCAAAAGCATGCATAGATCTTGCTGGTTCAGGATCCTATCGCAATTTTAACGGGTCCTGTAGGGCAGTCAAATTATTCCATGACTAAGCAACTAATAGTTCTTATGCTTCAATAGGGAAGGAGTGGACGTGAGGGGCTTCTTCGCCTGGTCCTTGATGGATAACTTCGAATGGTCAGATGGTTTCACTGTTCGGTTCGGCATCTACTACGTGGATTACAAGAATGGATTGAAGAGGTACCCCAAGAGCTCTGCCCATTGGTTCCGGAAGTTCCTTAAAGGATAGGAAGGTTGCCATCAGTACTGCTGCTACTGTTGCACGGTTTCGCCTGTTAGAGTGCCCATCACCTCAGTCTGTTGGATCAGAGCTCGCAAATAACCCATCCTCTGTAGGCTTTACTACAACTCAATAAATTTCCGCATTATAAGAAGTTTGTATATAAACTTGCATGACTTGTTCAATGTTTCATAGTATGCGAATAACGGTGTAAATGGTATCTGAATGTTTGTTTTGGGTTGACTTTTGAAGTTCGAGGGTAGTTAATTGTTTAGGATTATAAGATAAAGAAAAAAAAATTGATAACGGGGAATCTAACAGAGTGGTACGGAGAATTAAGCGATTTATTAGGCCACTCGAGTTCGAGTCTTATCCTACGCATCTTGTCACCCTTTTTTTTGTTACATCGTCATAAAATCTCGGGCTTATATCCCTCGAAGATTAAATGTGAGTCGGGTAAGTCCCCCCGAGGTTCGATCTCGGGTCTCTCCTATGAAAAGGAGGACCTTTCCCACCGAATCACTCGGGGTCCTCTTAACAAAATATAAATGGGATTACTTTTGTATATGAAAATAGTCCATTTTTTATGAAAATTTTAGAGGATAAAAACCTTTTTCTTTCTTTGTTCTTTCTTCAGAAATACAAAGGACTTGAGTTGAGGTCTGAAAAATCTCGATGATTGTGCTATTGCATGAATTTTTTTTTTATTTCTTTTTTGTCTGTGGGAAATTAAATAAGAGTGAAAAGATCTCATTCGTGGATGTAGACGTTGCCAAACTATGTAAAATCTAGTGTCTTCTTCCTTTTTGCACTTACTATATTTGTTTTTCTCATGTGATTGCATATTCCACTTTTCTATATGATTCCGTTAATTTCTCTATCAGTCACTATTAGAGTTGAAGGTTGCGAGAAATGTGTTCTGTGCAACATGTTGGTGGCAACAAAGAGTGCAACCAAATTTGAGGTTTTGCATTTTGACGGAACAAACTTTGCTTTGTAGAAATTAAACATTAATGCAGTGCTAATGAAAGATGGTTATGCTATTGCTCTTAGGGGAAAGCAGGATAAACTTGAAAGGCATGACTGATATATAGCTCAACTACAAGGATGGGGTGGTTCTAATGGATCTTCCTCTTACTCTGGAAGATTTTATTTTTTTCAATATTTAGATTAGCTAGATGATGACAAGGGAATTGTGAAATAATCTTCACAATATGAGGGGAAGTATCTAGTGAACAAGATGTTCCTATGAAGATAAGATAGCTATACAACTTGAAGATGAAAGAAAGAACTATAGTTAATTAAATGCTAGTGTGTTACTAACTAGAAGACAGGCAAATTCTTTGCTGGTAAAAACCCACAAATCACAGATAAACACTGCCACTTATGACCCTCCCTACAATTGAATATAGATGGAGCTAATGTCATAAGTGAAAGTTCATGGGCACCATTTTGAGAGTGTTAACTATTAATCGGCCTCCTACATATGTTATATTGCTGTTGAGTGTTTCCAGATCATCAAAAATCACTGCATTAAGAGACGGGAAATTATAATTCGGATAATTAGGTCAGAGATACCTATGCTACGATTAAGTAACAGTATATTTTGTTTGGAGCTTCATTGGATGAGCTTATTTTCGGACGAGTCCAGTGGGGCACCAGTCCAAACTCTTACAGAGTTCAAAGACATCTATATGCTGGAGGGCTTAAACTGTCAAAATTGGAGGTGAATGCATCTGAGAAAAAAAACTGTTAAACTGGAAGTTTTGTTTTTGTTTTTATGCTCAACATGAAACATCCTGAGTGAAAGTAATTATAATTGATGTCTGGTAAGTATGCGCGTTAGAATTTTCCTAATCATCCCACTTTTACACTAATCTAAGAAGTTCTAACTTGGAACTTATGATCAGAAAGGATAAAATAAGTAGCTTTCGAAATCCAGTATCCTCTGAAGATGATCGAACTAAAACACATAAGAATCTGAAATGCGTTCCATATAAATATTACACCAAATACGGCCGTAGTAACATTTCTTGGTTAGCTAGTTAGAATTTAGAACCACGTCGGCATGAGATCTTCTACAAAGCCATCCTCGTCAACATTGTAGGACATTGTAGGACATCCCTGTACATTGGCTGAGCACACTTTACTGTGTGATTTGGTGGATCTTGTTTCACGTGGCCATTGCCCTTTGTCTCTGTGCCGGTGGCGTGGAGCACGCAACCTATGTGATAGATAAATATACACGTGGAATCATTCAAAATTATCTCTATATCTCTACTTTTATTGTACTTACCGTAGTACCCTCAAAATCTACTAACCATAGTCCTCGTGCCCCTAGAATTAAAGTCGGGACAAAAGGAGATAACGAACAGGGTGAGTGGACGGTTTTACCCCCTCCCTCTCAAAACAGAAAGAAAGGGAGAGAGAGAGGACGGAGTGGTAGAGAGAGAGAGAGAGACCGTACAGGGGAGCTCAGAGGATGTTGAAGGGGGTCTCCCCCTCCGACCCGCCAGTGCAGAGACAGAAAGAGAAGGAGAATTGGCAGAACCAGACTTGAGTAGTTGGTGCCAACACCCCTGCCATTAACTGGCAGAATCAGGCCGGAGTAGTCAATAGGACAAGGTTAGGTCACCATGTCTGGAGTGCAGGGGAGGAGGCACGCCAGAGGGTCTCTCCCCCTCTGGCATTGATGTAGAGAGAGAGAGAGAGCACGTAAGGGGCTACGTCGAAGGGGGTCTCTCTCTTTAGTGCCGGTGCAGAGACAAAAAGAGAGGTGAGAGAGGCAGAGAGAGAGATAGAGAGGATGTGGTTGTAGAGAGAGAGAGACAACACGGGGGAGGTTGAAGGACGCCAGAGGGGGTTGTTGAGTTTGGTGCAAGTATTCAGAGGGGGGGTGAATGAATATACCCTTTAAAAACCGTCACCCAAATAGAATTTCGCTCAAACAAGATTTCGCTCACTCAGAACAGGTTAAAACACTCTAAGAAAACTGATCAACTCTTCTGCTCAACCAGAAACCAAATACTTAGAGCGCCCCTATGCAATCATCTAGTGGAAGCAAACAGATAGAAACATCAAACCACTGCACAAGGGGTTTTTAGGTGATTCGGTCCAGCAGACCTACATCCACCCCACACTCCGAGTGTGGCTTCCTGCTGACTCACAGCTTGAACAGCTGGGCATCACAGCTTGCCTTACATCAGCTGGGCCTCACAGCTTGCCATCCGCTGAGCATCACAGCTTGCTTCCGATGGGCAATACAGCTTAGCCATCGTTGACTCACAGCTTGAACCCGCTGGGGATTACAGCTTAACCCGTCCGAGACCAAGTCTCGCCAGCTGAGGATTACAGCTTTACCTGTCCAGTGGAGACCTCCACTGCATCCGCTGACTAACAGCTTGAAGAAGGGATAAAATGGAAAACACAAAAGGGATACAAAACAGCACCGGAAAGCTGTAATGAAATGAAGCACAAATGTGGTTCTCTACAAGAGCTGACTGGCCTGGATTTGATCCACGGTCCAGTTGAGACAATCTTCAGCTGAACTCTTCTTCTCAACTCTCGACCTCTCTTTCTCTTTCTTTTTCTTCTTCTTTTCTGCTCTCTGTCTCTCTTTCTTTTCTTCACTCTTTTCTTCTTCTCTTCCGCTGGATCGAAGTCTCTGCACTCTGCTTTTTCTTTCTCCACTTCGATCACCCTTCATCTGAAGACGAAGACTCATATATATAGCAGCAGCAGCAGTAGCAGCTAGGGCGTGTGCTCTCCACATCTCCCGCCCAAAAACCTTGGACCACGTGTCAGTCTCTCAGTCAGCTTCAGCACACGTGTCACGATCATGTCTGCCCTTCCAGCCTCGGATCACGTGCCCTTCATTAGCCTCCACGAGCAGAGCCTGTCAGACAGACATAAGAAGATATCAGTTGGATGTATAGACTTGGTTCAGTCTGTTAACAAAGTGTGTACAGGCTAGATGCAGCTTGAGTGTATAGACTTGAAGTTAACAATCGAGTGTACAGACTTCAACAGTTAGCCAACGAGTGTACACACTTCCTTTTGAAGAAGATGCACAATAGAATGAAAGTATGAATGTTGTGCGATGTACATACTTGCTCTGCCTAAATCAATGTATAGACTTCAGAACAGATGCATGCAATACACTTAACAATGTATGGACTTGGCCTATGCAGACTCGTCTGATGTATAGACTTAGGTGAACAAGACACACAATGTATAGACTTTTCAATCGACAGGCAAACAATGTATATACTTGCTGAGTGTATGAACTTTATTAAAAGAACATGCAATGTATATACTTGCTCAGCCTGAAGCAATGTCTAGACTTCAGCTCAAAGCCAGTGTATAGACTTCAATGCCCTTCGTCAAAAGCGATGTACAGACTTGCATGAGATGCATGCTCCAGTGCAGTGTACAGACTTGCGTTCAGCAGCAATGTATAGACTTTACAAACTGAGACGCAAAATGAGACGATGCTTAACCTGCACTGATTGTACAGACTTATGCATGAGACGCTGAGGAAGACGGTGGATGTACAGACTTCTGAGTGTACAGACTTTCCACTGACCAATGTATGGGCTTGCTCAGCCTGAGGTACTGTATAGACTTTATGTGAGACGCTCAATGAGACGCTCAATGTACAGACTTCAATTTCCAGTGTATAGACTTGCCTTAGACGCTAAATGAGACGGACGTTGTGCAGACTTGCTGTGCCGTGCATGAACAGTGCAATGTATAGAGTTCATGTGCTGTGCAAACGGATGTATAGACTTGAGCTAAGCAAGCTACAGTGCCGATGTGTAGACTTGGCCAATGTTCAGACTTGAATGCTCGACCAGTGTACATACTTTGAATATGAAGACTCATCGTGCAATGTTGTCTAGACTTAGAATGCAACGCATGAGGCAGTGAATAGACTCTGAGTGCAACCAATGTCCAGACTTGATGGTGTGCTGTGCAAACATGCTAAGATGCAATGTATAGACTTATGCGAGCATGCTGCAGCCATTGTACAGGCTTGTCAATGTATGGACTTTAAGTCCAATGCAAAGCAGCAATGTATAGACTTTGGACTTCGCCATGCTTACACTAAGCGATGTACACACTTGCTGAACCACTGTATAGACTTATAGAGTTGACGCTGCAGACTTGAGAATGCTGTGTACACACTCACAGCGTTGACGCTGCAGACTTGAGAATGATGTGTACACACTCACAGCGTTGACGCTGCAGACTTGAGACACACTCACAGCGTTGACGCTGCATGAGACACTAAATAAGATGGACAGTCTGAGGGAGTCGACCCATCAAGGATATCAAACATGGCACACTCATGCAATCTCCACAGACTAAATCAGATATAACACACTCAAGCATTCAAATCAACATGCCATCATCAAAATAAAACATAATATCATAATGCACTCACTGTGTTGTAATCATCAAAACAAAACAGCATTGCTATCATCAATTCAACATAGCACATGCTTGTGCCTAAGGGGCACAACATTCTCCCCCTTTTTGATGATGGCAACACGCTGTGACAGTGAGTCACACATAAAATTTTCTCCCCCTTTGACATAATCAAAAAGAGAAAAAATAATATAAACAAGAGTGCAAAGTGCATTATGCATGCAAATTCCTCTAGAGCAGTAAGCTCCTCCTGAAGATATGACTCCCCCTGAACTGGTTCTCCCCCTTAATAATTGCTCCCTCTTTGAGAAGGAATATGAACAGATAGGTAAAGGTAGAGAAGGTAGGAGGGTCAATAGACAACAGCTGAATCATTGGTTCAGAAAATAAGCCTGATTATAAACAGTAGTTAAAGTATAAGAATCAGCAACATATAATTTTAACAAAAATTTAGGTTTAACAGTGATAAATCTAGAGTAAAACACCTGACCCTTGAAAAAGAGTTTATAGACTCTGTTTATAGCAATGAATCTAGGGCACATGGTATTAATAGATAAGTCTAAAATAATACCCTTTTGTGTTTAAACATGGAAGTTCAAGAAAGGTAACTTGAATATGTATTGAGAAAAATAATTTTCACTCAATGACTTTTGATTTCAAAGGGTTACAGCAGTTTGATTTTCATTTTTCAATTTCTGAATCTGAACTAAGTGAATAGACCTGTGGCATTTATGCTATTGACATTAGGTGTACACCTTGATAAGAGGCAGGTACCCCCAGTTACTAGGCATAAACTACAAGATCTACTTCAGATCAAGACCTACAAGGAATAGTCTTCACTTTTGACATTAAGGGTATACCTTGATTAGAGGCCAGTACCCTCAGTTACTTGGTGAGGACTCCCCATATAGATTCGACCCTATGAACAGAGTTAGCTTGAAGCACTTCATGACATGTGAATTTTCTTGCTTCATTGGAGGAGTTCACAGTTTCTCAGTGCAATCAACCATTGCTCTGTCACAATGTTCAGTTCTTTACATTTATGATCTTATTTACTGCTGCCCTTAATTCTTTTAGAGTGATTGTTTGAAAAACATTACACACTCTTGTTCACCTGTTCTAGACATTTCCAGATTAACACATTCAGGTACAAAAAAAAAACTTTTCTATTCTTATCATGAAACAAAGATTAAGAGCTATAAAAGTTTTCGTTTATCTCAAATTCTGAAGTGCAGACACTTAACTCTCCAATTTATAAAGGTTAAACCTTTAATTCTTTTCAATTTGTAAGAGTGATTCTTATAAAAGAACAATTGCAATAATCACAACTCAATGTACTAAACCAGATACAGAACTGTTGTTCAGTGAAAATGATAGGGAAAAGATAGCAATTGGCAATATGGTCCAATGGCATCTGATTGTCAAAGAATACGAATGAATTCAATGGGGACAGTGATAAGTAGCAAGGATTCAATATGATGAACTAAGCTCTCAGCTCCCCCTGACACCATGATGCAAAAGATATGCTATGCAGCACACTGCTCTATATGCAAACTATGTAACAATGAGACATGAGGCAAGTATGCAATCAATTCAGGTTTATGCATCCAAGTCATGAACATTTTTATTCTTTTTCAAATTTTTCAAAGTATGATACAATGCACTGTTCTACATGAAGACTGGACCCATGGTACTAGGCAGAGAACCTGATCTCAAAGACCATCTCACACATGGTAGGAACCTCCGGGCAGATTTCCCTGCCTCTTAGTAACTTACCATATGATATACCAGGGTTAACAAAGACAATGCAACATAAAGCAGTCCTACATGCATTGAACAACATCAATGACAGTCATGCAAATGATGTATGCAGACATAAGACACATGCATTGACTGTGTACACTAAATGAACCATTCACAATCAGCAAGTTATGCATTTAACAGCAAGCATGCAATGTATTAACACAAAACACATGCATTGACACAAAGTCTATATAGTGCATCAACTGAATACACTAAAAAAGCATTCAAATTCAGTTCAACATATAGCAAGAGAAGAGCATCAGATATGCAGAATTGAATTCAATAGCTGAGTCTGGAATGCAGACTGATCAGCTAGACATGAAGAGATCATCATAAATCAAGCAGACAGTTCAACAATTTCAGTTAATGAATTTAAAGCAAAGTTCAGAACTGACCTGAAATATAGAATCCTGGGGTTTTCTGTTGAGTGCCTTGGATCATAAACCCCTTTATTCATCAGCTTCCAAGGCACACCTGCAGCATGTCAATCAATTTGATCCTGCAGGGACCCAAGCAGCCTTGGGTCCTGCATTTACCCGGACAGGTGTTCTAAACACCCTTTTTGCAGCATTATCATCAAATTCCATTAGACAACAATCAGACATAGAATATCCAAAATTTCCACAGTAATAACATGAAACAACAGATTTTCTGGTCCTATGATGCATATCAACAGCAGCATGAGACCTATGATAATGAGCATGAATTGTTATGTTGTTTACATGAACATTTTGTTTCTTGTTCTTCTTTATCCAGCATTCAGCAGATTTGTGACCTGATTTACCACAATTAAAACATGAGAAGTTCATAGGTCGTTTTGCAGAGAATTTAAAAGCTTTGTTATTAACATGACTTACTTGGGCATGTCAACAGTTTGCAGCAATATGGCCCAATTTGCCACAATGAAAACATTGAATCTTCTTTTTATGAGATGCATGATTTTTGACAAGAAATTTTCTATCATGCATTGTCTTAGCAGAAAGGTCACCATGTTTCATTAATCTGCATTCATGCATGATATGACCTTCTTTGTGACAGTGAAAATATTTTATTCTTCTCTTTTGATCATGAGAATGTTTCTTCATTTTAGAATTCCTAGCATGAATTCTATTAGATTTCAAATCATCATTTCTCATGACAAAATAATCAGCAATTTCATGACCAAACTTACCACAGTAAAAGCATTTTACATTCTTGACAGTAGCTTTGTTGGCCTGAAATTTTTCAGCATTCAAGTTCTTAATCTGACTTACTTTCTTTTTCTGAATTTTCTTTTGTTTTTATGTTTTTTGCTTTTCTCTCTGATTAGAAGGCATGTTTGAAGAAGAAGCTGAATTGCTAGCTAAACCAGAGCTACGAATAAGAGTGGTGTACAGCTGGTTCTTCTTAACTTGCTTAATTTCAGAAATGTTATCAATCTCCTCACATTGATCACTTACTTCATCTTTCGAGGATATTTTCATTTTGCCCTTATCCTTAGCAACCTTAGATGAAGTACTATTCAGCTCAGTAATTTTACTTTCCAAAGATATTATAAGATTTTCTGAATCAACTTTCTCCTTCTCCTGACCAGCAAGTTTTTCTTTTAACAAACCAATTTCTTTTTCCAAATCAGCAGTGTGTATTACAAAACGGGCAGTCTCTTCTTCACTGCAATTGATACATTCTTTCAATACTTTATTTGCAATCTTGTACTTCTCAATTTCTTCTTCCAGTTTCGATTTATTTTCTTCAACCTCAATTTTCTTTTCCAACAATAGTTTGTTTTCCTCTTTCAGGGATTTGATTGATTCCTTTTGCAAATTACTATCATGATCAAACTCATTTATCATGTCTTCTAAGATAGCACATGCATTGCAAGAATCATCTTCTCTAATGTGCTTATTTCTGAGGCTCTCATTTTCAGATTTCAAGTTTTCATTTTCTGCCTTCAAACGAGTGACTTCAAGATTCATGTCTTTTCTCAATTTTTTATTTTCAGATTTTAATTTCTTGGATACTTCTAACAAATTTTCATACATCTCTATCAATTCATCGAAGGAGTATCCATCTGATTCAGAACTTACCTGAGATGAGGTTTCCTCATCATCATTTCCCCGATTGGCCATTAAGCATATTGACTTTCCTCCTTCTTTATCACTGTCTTCGGTGTTCCCTTTAAGTTTTGAGAATTCTGGACAGTCAACCTTCGTGTGGCCAGCCTTCCTGCATTTGTAGAAGATGTTAACGTCAATATTCTTGGCAGGATTAGAATTATACCTTGTTTGCTTTCTGCCTTCACCAAGTTTTCCTTCTCTTTCTCTCAGAAATTTCCTGAATTCACTGGTCACCCTTTCAATGTCTCCATCAATTTCAAACCGCGAGAGGCTGCTTTTCTCGCTTAATGATCCACTGTGGCTAGATCTGTTTGCTTTGATGGAGCTATCCTTCAGCACGATTGGTTCCATTGCAAACAATCTGAAAGCACAGAAAAACTGAAGGACCTAGACCAAATGAGCAAGGCAAGGCACTAAGTCGGAGAAACAAAATAACTAACACAAAAAGCACACTATGAAATGCACCAAACAGAAATGCGCTAAACCAGATGATCAAAGTAAATCGGTAAGATAGTGAAACAAATCAATGAGCAGAAGAAGCCCGCTCTGATGTGCACCAAAAGCTAGCAGGAACTGCTGCGGATTGTTAGATCCTATGCACAGCAACCCGTTCTGATACCAAGTGTTGGGTTCGGTGCAAGTATTCAGAGGGGGGGGTGAATGAATATACCCTTCAAAAACCTTCACTCAAATAGAATTTCGCTCAAACAAGATTTCGCTCACTCAGAACAGATTAAAACACTCTAAGAAAACTGATCAACTCTTCTGCTCAACCAGAAACCAAATACTTAGAGCGCCCCTATGCAATCATCTAGCGGAAGCAAACAGATAGAAACATCAAACCACTGCACAAGGGGTTTTTAGGTGGTTCGGTCCAGCAGACCTACATCCACCCCACACTCAACCCGAGTGTGGCTTCCTGCTGACTCACAGCTTGAACAGCTGGGCATCACAGCTTGCCTTACATCAGCTGGGCCTCACAGCTTGCCATCCGCTGAGCATCACAGCTTGCTTCCGCTGGGCAATACAGCTTAGCCATCGCTGACTCACAGCTTGAACCCACTGGGGATTACAGCTTAACCCGTCCGAGACCAAGTCTCGCCAGCTGAGGATTACAGCTTTACCTATCCAGTGGAGACCTCCACTGCATCCGCTGACTAACAGCTTGAAGAAGGGATAAAATGGAAAACACAAAAAGGAAATAAAACAGCACCGGAAAGCTGTAATGAAATGAAGCACAAATGTGGCTCTCTACAAGAGCTGACTGGCCTGGATTTGATCTACGGTCCAGTTGAGACAATCTTCAGCTGATCTCTTCTTCTCAACTCTCGACCTCTCTTTCTCTTTCTTTTTCTTCTTCTTCTCTGCTCTCTGTCTCTCTTTCTTTTCTTCACTCTTTTCTTCTTCTCTTCTGCTGGATCGAAGTCTCTGCACTCTGCTTTTTATTTCTCCACTTCGATCACCCTTCATCTGAAGATGAAGACTCATATATATAGCAGCAGCAGCAGCTAGGGCGTGTGCTCTCCACATCTCCCGCCCAAAAACCTTGGACCACGTGTCAGTCTCTCAGCCAGCTTCATCACACGTGTCACGATCATGTCTGCCCTTCCAGCCTCGGATCACGTGCCCTTCATTAGCCTCCACGAGCAGAGCCTGTCAGACAGACATAAGAAGATATCAGTTGGATGTATAGACTTGGTTCAGTCTGTTAACAAAGTGTGTACAGGCTAGATGCAGCTTGAGTGTATAGACTTGAAGTTAACAATCGAGTGTACAGACTTCAACAGTTAGCCAACGAGTGTACACACTTCCTTTTGAAGAAGATGCACAATAGAATGAAAGTATGAATGTTGTGCGATGTACATACTTGCTCTGCCTAAACCAATGTATAGACTTCAGAACAGATGCATGCAATACAGTTAACAATGTATGGACTTGGCCTATGCAGACTCGTCTGATGTATAGACTTAGGTGAACATGACACACAATGTATAGACTTTTCAATCAACAGGCAAACAATGTATATACTTGCTCAGTGTATGGACTTTATTAAAAGAACATGCAATGTATATACTTGCTCAGCCTGAAGTAATGTCTAGACTTCAGCTCAAAGCCAGTGTATAGACTTCAATGCCCTTCGTCAAAAGCGATGTACAGACTTGCATGAGATGCATGCTCCAGTGCAGTGTATAAACTTGCGTTCAGCAGCAATGTATAGACTTTGCAAACTGAGAGGCAAAATGAGACGATGCTTAACCTGCACTGACTGTACAGACTTATGCATGAGACGCTGAGGAAGACGGTGGATGTACAGACTTCTGAGTGTACAGACTTTCCACCGACCAATGTATGGACTTGCTCAGCCTGAGGTACTGTATAGACTTTATGTGAGACGCTCAATGAGACGCTCAATGTACAGACTTCAATTTCCAGTGTATAGACTTGCCTTAGACGCTAAATGAGACGGACGTTGTGCAGACTTGCTGTGCCGTGCATGAACAGTGCAATGTATAGAGTTCATGTGCTGTGCAAACGGATGTATAGACTTGAGCTAAGCAAGCTACAGTGCCGATGTGTAGACTTGGCCAATGTTCAGACTTGAATGCTCGACCAGTGTACATACTTTGAATATGAAGACTCATCGTGCAATGTTGTCTAGACTTAGAATGCAACGCATGAGGCAGTGAATAGACTCTGAGTGCAACCAATGTCCAGACTTGATGGTGTGCTGTGCAAACATGCTAAGATGCAATGTATAGACTTATGCGAGCATGCTGCAGCCATTGTACAGGCTTGTCAATGTATGGACTTTAAGTCCAATGCAAAGCAGCAATGTATAGACTTTGGACTTCGCCATGCTTACACTAAGCGATGTACACACTTGCTGAACCACTGTATAGACTTATAGAGTTGACGCTGCAGACTTGAGAATGCTGTGTACACACTCACAGCGTTGACGCTGCAGACTTGAGAATGATGTGTACACACTCACAGCGTTGACGCTGCAGACTTGAGACACACTCACAGCGTTGACGCTGCATGAGACACTAAATAAGATGGACAGTCTGAGGGAGTCGACCCATCAAGGATATCAAACATGGCACACTCATGCAATCTCCACAGACTAAATCAGATATAACACACTCAAGCATTCAAATCAACATGCCATCATCAAAACAAAACATAATATCATAATGCACTCACTGTGTTGTAATCATCAAAACAAAATAGCATTGCTATCATCAATTCAACATAGCACATGCTTGTGTCTAAGGGGCACAACAGAGGTCTCCCCCTCTAGTGCTGATGAAGACACAGAAAGAGAGGGAGAATTGGCAAAATCGGGCTGGAGTAGTCGGTGCCAACACCCTTGGCATTGACTGGCAGAATCGGGCCAGAGTAGCCAGCGTGACGAGGTCAAGTCGTGATGTCTGGAGCGCAGGGAAGGGGGACGCCAGAGGGTGTCTCCCCCTTCGTGATATAGAGAGAGAGTGAGAGAGAGAGGTTACGTCGAAGGGGGTCTCTCTGGCGCCGGTCAAAGACAAAAAGAGAGGTAGAGAGACATATAGAGGACAAGGCGGTAGAGAGAGAGATAGTCTAGGGGAGGTTGGAGGAGGATGCCGGAGGGGGTCTCCCCCTCCGATGTCAGTGTAGAGATAGAAAGAGAGGGAGAACTGGCATAACTGGGCTGGAGTAGTCGGTGCTGACACCATTGGCGTTGACTGGTAAAATCGGGCCGGAGTAGTCAGCATGGTAAGATAAAGTCGCCATATCCGTCTGCACGTAGGAGGAGGCGGGGAAAGAGAGAAGTTGCTCCATGAGAGAGTGACTTTCACCTGAAGTCGCTCTGACTCGGAGCAAATTTATGGTTTCAAACACTTTTAAAAAAATTAAAAAATATGAACTCTTTCCCACTTGAGGAGAGTTCTACTCTTTCTCACCTCTCTCCAGTCTCCCTCTCTTGTCACCCCTTCCACCAGCCCACCCTCTCTCTCTCTCTCTCTATCTGGATGTAGAGGATGCCGGTACTGAAAGTGGAGATCCCCTTCGACACTCTCTTCTCTCTCCCCCTCCCTGGGTCGCCCACCCCTCTCCGATCCCCCTCTCTTGTCACCCCCTCCACCAGCCCACCACCACTCTCTCTTTCTCTCTCTCCTCTCTCTGTAGTAGGGGACGCCAACGTCCTCCCATCTCTCTCAGATCGCCTCCCACCCCTTCTCCCATCCCCCTCTCCCCCCTCCACTGGCCACCTCTCTCTTTCTCTCTCTATGTGCCTCTATACCTATAGGGAGTGCTGGCATAGGAGGGTTTGGAGTTGCGCCCTCATGTCTGTGCGCTCTCTTTCTCTCCCCCCATCTCTCTCTCTCTCTCACACCCTACAGTAGGTTAGATATTTAACTAGGGGTAAGCTAGAGATTTCCACCTCCCTCACTCACCTTCAGTTAATAAGATAACGGTTTGATCACAGCAAGGACATAATGATTCCATATTAAGGATTTTAGGGGTATTGCAATAAATACGACAAAGATAGGAGTATAGAGATAATACTTAAAGATTCTAGAGATACAGGGGTAATTTTTTACCGATATTATGGACACTTATAATTGAACTGGTGTAAGTACAAAATGATGGAAAAAGACATTATACTTATATTTTATATATCTGACTTACATATAAAAAATGAAATATGTTCTTGTCATTTCAAGTCTGTGCGAGATTTGTCCTTTAGCAAGCATATTTAAAAACAATTATCTCATTGTCCTTGCACAACATCGCTTCTAATGGCTTACTGATCTCCACTCAAGTATACATTGCCGCCATACGTGGGCCCTCATACATTATGTATCATACTAGTCAAAGAAACGCGCTACGCGTGTTATTTTTTTAGTTTTATTTTTATTTAAATTATAATAATTATATTATTAGGTGCAAATTATTATATTTTTTAAAATGATAATAATTATGCAACTAAGTGCAAAATTTATACACAGACATTATTCAAACAATAGAAATCATGTAAATATCAACTGTGTATAAAAATGGGAAACATCAATTAATTGGTGCATCGTCAATGATGATTAATATGTTTCCATCTGGGGGTGGATACTCATACCTCAAGTATCACGTTAAGATAAAAAAATACATATTTTTCAAACAATATAGTAACCATTTTATTCTGCAAGACTTTGATCGAAGAAAAATGTTAAAAGAATTTGTCCCATGCATCATTAATTGACATCATCATGTTTAAGCTCACATATTTAAAAGGAAGTCTTTGATGGTAATTGGCCAATTTTTTGAATATCAGAGGCAGTCTTGTTATAGTTCTGATAGAAATAATGAACTACATTTTTCTTATTGTTTATCTTTTTGGAGGGCCAGTTACTTTCTTTTATTGGTAAGGGAATTACTTTGCTTCAACTAATATGCTCAATCCAAAAATGAGTGTTCGAAACACCCACCAAAATTTAGATTTTCTTAACCTCATATGAGTGTCCTATTTATGTACCATTTTTTATACATATATGCAAGATGGTCAATTAGAAAGTATCATTGGTTGAAGAAGGATATTTTACAAAAAATTACTTTCTGCAATCGATGACAGGAAATTTATCTATTCAAATCAAGAAGTCCATACATGAAAGCTACGTCCAAATGCATAGTTAACACATGAATCTACCTTAAAGAAGTGAAGGCCATGTATGAACTCTTGAACTGGACAACATGACTGAAGGGTCACCATTTAAAAGGCAGCAATCTATGTGTCTTGTGACTTGGCGGCCGACTTTCGAGGAAACTTGGTCCCATCATCAAATGTGTCTTAGTTCATGGATAGAGATGTGTGCTCTCGCCCTTCACCTTCTTAAATGTGGCTCTCTCTATCTTTGAGCTTTGTTATGGTCCCAATGAAGTTGCCCATCTCTAACTTAACACAGCCTATTTATTTCTCTTCTGAAGTAATGTATTGTGCAAACGGGAGAAGCCTACTTAAAAAGGGCGTGAAATCTTAAAATTACACGAAAAAATTGCTGACCAAGTATTTGCTTAAAAACAAGGCATTCCAACGACAAGAGAATGGAGAAGTTAGAAGCCCATGTTTTTACATTTATATATAAAAAGGGACATCATATAAAGGGCTATTTACTTACTATATCTATACATATTTTTCTTATCGTATTTATGTAAATATTGATCGTTTTGCTTAAAATTATTTGTAGATGAAATGTAAATCTACACTAACTATTAATTATTGATTGTTCATTAAAAAAATCTGTTGCAATACAAAAAAAATCGAAAAACTTTAACTTCACAAATGAAGTCAGTCAAAAACTGAATTCGGATAACAAGATGCACTACACCTCTGCATTCCGAAAAGGCCCAACCAAATCGTCACCTTTGCTATGTCTACCGACGTCCCATGGACATTTTTTTGAGTGCAAAATGATTTTTCCATTGAGGGTTTTGCCGGAGAAAATTGAATGGATTTTTTTTTAAGTGTTAAATGGTTTTGTCATTGACGAGATATATAAGTGTAAAGTTGAGTCATTTTATTTAGGGAATATGAGTCATTCAATATCCAATATCTAAATATATATGGTATATTTGGCTTGAGAATTAGATAGATTGCATAATAATAATTCTCAATGATATCACCAACGAACAACGATCATTGTGTACATTGGGGATGCAACTCGTACCTAACAAAAATCTAGAGAAATTTGAAATCAGAAATTTTAGAATCATAGGTTATATTTTCTTCTAGTGGACTGGTTCACATGTCAGCAGAATGTAGAATATGTGAAATTTTAATATTCGATTGAATGAAATAATAATCTATACTCAAATATATCTTGATTGATGGATAGTTTGTTTAATAGTGGCCGGTAAATCATTACAAAAATTGATCCTCGGATTATAGAGGTACTCCTTAAGAAATAATGAATCATTTTTTAATTTTTAAAATTTTGTTATTTAAAATAAATATTTTTTAAAAAAGTAAAATCACACTCGTAGCGTGTTTCTTTAACTATACTATTTGCATGTAAAATTTGTCAAACCGGTCCGATACGGGACGTACCATCCGTATCGGGCCGTACCAACTACAGATCGGTATGACCGGTCTATGGTACGTTATCAGTATGTAATATATATATTTTTTAAATATTAAATATTTTTATAGTAAATTTATTTTCTAGGTTGGTCCATTTTTTGTGTGCTTGTATACTGAGAGAATCAATAGATGCTTCCAACACTGATTTTTGAACTACCGGTTCTTGATTGATCCTAAGTCGTCCTATAACCCATACACAGAGTGCGCTGAAGTGCTCAACACTGATCTAACAAGAGTTCCCAGGGTGTATTAACACGGATTAGTCATGAGCAAATGGCACTCTGTTTTGGATGTGTAGAGCTAGCTAGCCACAGGGAAAGGCATTCAAGGGATATGAGGCCAATATTCCCCCCGCTGGAAGGCATGTGCTTCCCGTTATACTTCGCACGATCGGAGACCGGAAGGAAATTGCTAGTCCAGCTTTTAATATAATCAGTGCAGAAACTCGCGAACCGGGAAAGCAAAACTTCCCAAAACAGTGATAAACGCGAACTTTGAACCGGCGAACAAAAAAAAACAAGGGAACCGGCGGAAAAAAATCGCCTAATTCTCTTACAGAGTATAGTATAGATATATACAGGCGAATTTATCTCTTTCCCGAAGCTACTATTTTCAAAAAAAAAAAATTGATAAGAAATCCTCAAAAGAACTCAAACTTATTTTCTAACTCCTAAAATTTTCACTTTCACTTCTTCTTGCTGCCTTAATTTTTCTCTACGAGGAGGACTCAATTTCTAGTTCCTCCCCCTCTGCTCACTCTCTCCCTCACTGTGAAGGTTTAGGATTGAGCATATGACAATATATATATAGATTAGAAAGAAAACAAGATACCTTCGGCAACATCTAATGTGGACATGATGATCGAGTACCGAGACAGACACAGACGAGATTGCTCGGTTGGATTCAGGACATCAGTTTTTTTTATCAGTCTACACTTTTGCAGTCTTATTTACCCATTTTTTTTATTCAGTTTACATTTTTTCGATCTATTTTACATTTTGTTGATCCAATAACATTTTTTCGAACTAATTTACACACGTATAGCCAAGTGACAGTCCATCGAGGTGCATTCCGACGTCAGGTTTGAAAGTAACATTTTTTGAAAGTAAGCTTTTTTAATTATAAATAAAAAAATATTTTTAAAATTAATGATAGTGACACTGTTCATTTAAAAAATCACTATTCATCCTCTTTGGATGAACACCTGTGAGAGAGAGAGAGAGAGAGAGAGAGAGAGAGATTCACTCGCCATCATCATTACTAGTGTTTGTCAACCCATTCGTAGAGTCCGTCCCAGTCTTTCATTGAGACGGGACGGTACAAGTCGATACCGTTACGTATCGAGACAAAAATATATTATACATATATATATATTCTAGTATAATGTAACTCAAACGATTTCTTAGTGTAGTTGATTAAGTGATATGTCGATTTAAACGGGTGTTGACAGTTTGAATCTAGTGTCTACTATCTTTTGAAATATTTTTTTAAAAAATAAGTATTCAACAAATTGAATAAAAATGACCTCACGTTCAAATGTGAGGTCTCTCAACCAATCGACATGTAAAATAAATTTAATATAAAAATTTTAAAATAATATATAAAATACTCCGGTTGTGTTTCACATATCGGTCATCTCGATATGTGATTGGGACGGGACGGGACCGATTTAACAAATCTTGATAAGTATCCCACCCAACGGGTGGAGTTGGGAGAGAGAAAGATATATAGAGTACAAAGTGAGAGAGAGAGAGAGAGGTGCCGGAGGGGGATTTGGGTGGAGTTGGGAGAGAGAAAGATAGAGTACAAAGTGAGATGAGAGAGAGAGAGAGAGAGGGGGGTGCCGGAGGTGGAAACCCCCCTCCGACACCAGCACCACATGGACCCAGTGGGTGGGGTCGATCTGGGATAGAGAGTAGGAGAGGGGTGATACTGATAGTAGAGAGAGAGAGAGAGAGAGAGAGAGAGAGAGAGAGAGAGAGAGATGAAAGTGAGTGATGAGAGAGAGAGAGAGAGAGTGAAGGGGAGGCTGAGGTGGTCAAAAAGTCGAGGTGGCATGTGTGATGTGGCAAAATCATTGATGCGGCGGAAATGGGCCATAATTTTGTAGATGTGTTGAGTAGGTACATTTGAATAAATAAATATTAAAATTAGATTATTTTTTAAAAAAATTCTTACATATATATGTATTTATATATACATAATGAATAGACACAAGAGGGATTTGATTATTATAATTAGAGTGAGGGTTACGATCAACGTAGCCATATTAGGACGGTAAAAAAGAGAGGACCATGCATGTCAGTTGTGAGCTGGTTTTCATGCACGTAACAGCAGGTCCACCCAAGGGCCCGGGTTCGACGGTGTGTGGGTTTTCTCGTCAATTTTCTCGTCAATAGTCTAGATGAACTGGACTCAAAATCACAATAATGAACCGGACATTTGAAGGTGCTGAAAATAACATCTTTACGGATACACGACGTAGAGATACCTCTAGCATGTAGATGAAAAAATTATAGTAGGAATGATAGTTCAGTAAGATTGGAATGATAGTTCAGTAAGATTAAACTCGGGCCGAAATGTGACACCGTTTTCTTTATAATCGTTTTGTCTTTACACGGTATAATATATTTCACGATGAAATTTCTCTCCAGATACGACGACTCAAACTGATGATGACATAAAAGTGCACCTCAAGTTATGATGTCGAGACGAACACTGCATAAGACGCTTCAAGTTCTTGTAAAAGAAGATAGACAGAGATAAAGAGGTGCGAGAGAGTCAAGATCGTTATGTCTTCAACCTTAGAAAAACGGATTCCCTAAATATGCACTCTCAACGGGAGTCTAGATGGGTAAAGCACACAAACAGACGTTGTATTCTTAAAGAGATACGAGAGAGAATCCGAGAAGCTGCGAAGATATTCTTGATCAAACGGTAAAAACTAATTAATAAGTAAAAAGATCAAGAATCGGACGAATAAAGTAAGAAAATATAAGAGCACGTTAAATGTAAAATAGCTCACTTTTCATAATCCCCTCGTAAGAGAACACGATCAAAACCAGAGTCCAAATTTAAAAATAGATGAATATTTTCTCTATTTTTTAATCTGGGACAAAGTAACAAGGACTTAAATTATATAATCTAACATAAGGTATACATGACACTAGCTTCGTGAAGTGATCTCCGTAGCACAATTATGATTTATGAAGAGGGAAAAAATGGCACCAGCTGATATTATCAGAAGTTTAAGAGTCTCCGATCATGTTAACAAATACATATTCACAGCATCTATCAATATATATATATATATATATATATATATATATATATATATATATACTTATAAATCTCTAAAATCTTTTAATATTATCTTTCTACCCCTATCTTTATGAAATTTAACTCAATACCTCTCGAATCTTTTAATCCGATGTCTCAAAGTTACATCCCATGTTAATAGTAGCAACTCACTCATATGAATTGTCATTTTGTCCCAATTTTGTTGTATATATATATATATATATATATATATATATATATATATATATATATATATATATATATATATATATATATATATATATATATATATATATATAGAGAGAGAGAGAGAGAGAGAGAGAGAGAGAGAGAGAGAGAGAGAGAGAGAGGCGGCATGGGGAGGGGAGGGGAGTTGTCCGAAGAGTCCGACGGGAGGGCAAGATTAGAAGGCCGGGGGAGTGGTCCGCTAGGAGGGGGAGATTGGGAGGGATGGGGAGGGGGAGTGAGTCTGACATAAGGGGAAGATCGGGAGGGAGGGACCAACAGGAGGGGAAGATTAGGAGAATGTGGGAAGGGGAGTGGTCGATCCGGCGGGTCCGACAGAAGGGGAGATCGAGATGGAGGGCGAGGGCGAGTGGTCCGGTGGGAGGGGGAGATCGGGAGGGAGGGGGAGGGATGTGGTCTGATGGAAGGGGGGGGTGTGGCGATAAGGGGGAGGGGGAGATCGGAATCCCATATGATGGGGGGGGCACGAGGGCGGTGTGTGTGAGAGAGAGGGAGAGAGATGACTAAAGGGTATGTTAGTTGGCGGCCCAGAATTCTATTTTTTCATAGATATATCCAATGAAGGTTCATGTTTTTTCTTTTTATTAGCAATGCATACATCTATTTTAATTTATTCCTCTTAACCCAGCTTGAGTTTGCCAAAGTGATGGATCATTTGATGGTAGGGGTAATTTTGTTACTCATAGAAATTTGAGTTGTCACTCTTATCGACCTGCTTGTCATCGTTAGACACCTATTTATCACCTTTATTCGTACATTTGTCACCCTTATTTGTATATCACCCTATTATCCTATCACGTTATTTGTCACCTTTATTTATCTATTTATCATTCTTAAGGATTTATTTGTCACTCTTAAATCCCTATTTGTTACCGTTCCTAATAATATTAATATATAATAAAATTTATATAATATATTAAGTACATTAATTAAAATTAAAATTATAAAAATTATAAAAAATTATAAAAAAATAAATTAAAATAATATAAAATATTATATTTGTAATCTCATTTATACATTTGTCACCCTGTTCGGCCTGTGGAAAATTTTAATTTTTCGTGGCAACATACACTCGCATTTTAAAAAGCCGAGATGGGTCGACTTAGCATGCGGGGATTCCAGGGATATTGACAAGGAAATGCAAAGAATGATAAGAATGCACAGGAAAAAATGGCATATGGTTAATCGTTCTGGAAGACTAGGTCGGGGATGGCTGGATGGAATGCGGGCGTACCAGTCGATTTCTCGACGATCACCTGTAGAACCAAGTTTTTGACTGCGGAAGTGCTGCCAGGGCATGGCACGTGGGCACAAGATGTCGTGTGACATGTGGAAAGAAGAAGGTTTTGCTGGTATGAGTAGAGGTGATTGTGGGGACCCGTGTATTGGACGTCTTTCCCATCGACCGTAAGCAATCCGTATTTATTTTACATCAAGCAGAATCCGAATATAACGTCCGGGATTTTTATATCGTGTACGTGTGGGTTGCAGACTTGAATATTTATTTCAGACCCTTAGATGGCATTTGCGTGAGTTATTTCGGGTCTGTGGCTGCGTGTTGAGTGGCCTGACTTTTTCCTAAAATTTTCGGAGTCTAATATGATTTTTCAATAATTTTTGGGGTTTATGGGGATTTTGTAAATGAAAATAGAAAAATATAATAAAATTAAAAAATTAAAAAACCCTTTTAACCCCTCTCCCCCTCCATTCTCTCATCTCTCACGTGTCTCCTCTCCCTCACACTCCCATCTCTCTCTCCCTCTCCCTTCTCACCTCCGGTAGTTGACGGCGGTGATGAGACGACGTGCGGCGGAGCAGCGGCGTGCGCCAAGGACGGAGCCGAGGGGCATGGCGTGCGGCGAGGCGATCGCGGCCGTGGGAGTCGACCGCGAGAGAGATGCTCGTTTTCGCGGGGTTTTCGATGGTAAGCTTCAAAAAGGTAGGGGGATGGATCCCTAGCACTCTCACGTGTTTTCACTCGCGATTCCGTGCTTCGGCGAGGTCGAGAGAGGGTGCTTTCCTTATTTGGGGAAAATGTGAAAGTTTGGGACTAGCGGCGGTTTCGGCCGATTTAGGCCTCGACTATGGTTTGGATTCGGTTTTCCGAATGCAGAAATGCCCAAGGGTTATTTCCCCTTGTTTTCCCCTTCGCATCGAGGCGAATGAGGCTCCAAATCGAACTTCGCGTGGAGTTCGGTTCGCTTCTACGAACCTGGCAGTGGGCGGAGTGGCAAGGTGCCCCAATGCTGGGCGGCTAGAACCCTGGTCACCTAGGACTACTTGGCGACCAGAGGTCTGGCCGCCCAGGTTGTTGGGCGGCTAGGACCCAGGCCTCCCTGCCTTATTTCCTTCCCCATCTGTCCCAACTATAGGCGGCCAGACTGCTGGCCGCCCTGTAATGTTCTTGGGCAGCTAAAAGTTTGTCCGCCCTGGTCTGTTGGGCGGCTAACACTCTGGCCGCCCAGACTCTGAAGATGCCCAGTGCTGGGCAGCCAAGGAGGTGGCCGCCCAGGCTTGCTGGGCGGCCAAGGAGATGGCCGCCTAGTGGATAGGGTGGCCCTGTGTTGGGCGGCCAGTGATGTGGCCGCCTAGGCCACTAGGTGGCTAGGAGATTGGCCGCCCTGTCCCTTCCTCCCCTGGGGTGCCGTGCTTCGCCGTTTCTTG
This sequence comes from Amorphophallus konjac, assembly GCA_022559845.1. Lineage (NCBI taxonomy): Eukaryota > Viridiplantae > Streptophyta > Magnoliopsida > Alismatales > Araceae > Amorphophallus > Amorphophallus konjac. The sequence continues at coordinate 72,460 of JAHNEJ010000868.1, read as the reverse complement.
CCCCGAGGTGTCCGTATGCGATGCGGTTTCGCCGAAGAGGCGTCCGCGTGATTCTCGATGATCTGGGATTTCTGTATAAGTTATCATTGGCCATCCCTGTGGGATTTATATATTGTAGGGAGTGCTCTTCCCCGTGTGGGTTATCATTAGCAGAGGTCCGTTCCCACACGAGTTTAGTTGGTCGACGTCTGCTGGTTCCTGTTACCGGCCTTAGGTGATTTACCTGTACCAGGCTGTGCCACTTCGTAGTTTCAAGTGTGCGTGAGTTAGACCTTCCAAGCAGTACTCCACTGGCTCAATTTACTGAGTGTCGTGCATGTACCAGTTGGGCCGAGAGCGTTACTTACTGAGTGCCGACACGTTCCGACCGCGTGGTTGAGAGCTATTCCCGATGTGACGGTTTTTTGGTTAGTTATTGTAGGGCCCCTCGTCTTTGCAGCCTGAGTCCGACTGGGGAAAAAACCAGCTAGAGGACCTGACTTAGAGCGTATGGTCTGTGTGTGCACACGTGGTTGGGGGCAGTGGACTCACGCCGACGAGCGTAAGCCCAACTAGTCCTTGTGTTGTTGTGACTCCGCCTCACTCTCTGGGAGAGGCAAGCAGGCATGAGCGTAGTGGGCGGTGTAAGGCATCCGGGAAGCATCCGACCCAATCCCTTGCCTCACTCTTAGGGAGAGGTAGCCATGCTAGGGAGAGTTGACGTGGTGTAAGACGTCAATGGACGCATCTGGCTGGTGCTAAGGGGAGAGTACTTCAGTCACCCATAGGTTTAGTTCCCGACTGTGAGCCGTTGTTCTCTAGAATAGAGGTAGTGTGTTCTGACCGAGTGACTATAGCATGACTTCTAGCCTGCGAGGCTGGGATTTCCCAATAGCGTGGTCAGGGTTTTCCTGGTAGTTAGGATATGATGTTTCGGCGGTGTGGTTTTCATAGTGACTTCCGTCCGTGAGGACTTTTCCTACGTTAGAGGCTTCGTAGATTCTTTCGACAATGCGACCGTAACCTTCCTTAGATTGGCGGTTCCGACTCGAGATCGTGGTCCTTTATAAGGGTAGGAGTAGTGTAGAGACTCCGTGATTTTGTCGTTTTACTGTTCTAACGTTATAGCCATCGCCATTGTTATTGTTGCTATTTAGTTGCTCTACCACTACTGTTGCTCTTGTTATTGTTCTTCTTACTGCTTCCCTTTATTGTTGTTATTTTTGCTGCTGTTACAGTTGTTACTGCTTTCGTTACAGTGGAGATCCGCGGGACCCCTACTGAGCCAATGAGATAAGACCCACTCCCTACTTTTTCAGGTGCAGCACTTCTCCTCGAGGTGGTACGCCTTGGTCGTGTTGTGTAGTGGACAGCGGATCTAGAGGGGAGGGGTGAATAGATCTGCCCCTCTTTTCGCAATGTAACCCTCTATATAGCTAGATGAGATAAATTGCAGCAGAATATAACTAGCTAAACGAAAAACACAGTGATTTGCTTAGCAAGATGATTAAGCAATATAGATATAAAACCTAAGCATGCATCTAACACAAAGCAATCGCACAAGCAAACCACAACACACAATATTTTAAGGTGGTTCGGACTGAATCCCCAGTCCTACGTCCACCCCTCACCAAATCCGGTGAGGCTCCACTAGTGCCACGCGCTGAACCGCAAATCGGAAAGACCACCGATTGCCTTCCTACTAACCGCCGGTAGGGACGTCAACAACGCAGATCGGACAACCTCCGATTGCCTTCCTACTAACCACCGGTAGGGAGGATTCTCAGATTCAATTGTTTGTATGAAATGAAAAGGAGAACAAATATGAAATCACTCAAACAAGATATAGAGTATGCTGAAAGAAAAGAATCTTGTCTGAGTTGCAGAAGCTTGAATCGGATGCTTTGACAGTGTCTTCTTTCTTGCGGGATGATCTTTCTTGAACCTCTTCTAGTTGATGAAGAAGACGATGGATGTAGCTTCAATCTTCCTTTTGATCTTCTTGAGTCGATGAAGAGGATGTAGAAGATGTAGGATGCAGCTTAGATCACCCTTGAGAGCCTTGATTGCTTCTAGCTTCCCTGGAAGTTACTTGTTTCAGATCTCACCTTAAAACCCCTTGGAATTGATGAAGAACTCCTGCCCGAAACATGTAGACACGCCAAAATTGACGTTTTGTTGATCAAATCTCATGTTATTATATAAATACCCCAAGTGGACTTCAATATTCCTATAACATGAAGTTTTTCTATTTTTGTAAGTTGTTCTGCATTTTTCCTGTATTTTTGTGATTCACGACTTGATTAAGGGCGTTAATTTCAAAAGTAACGACCTGTTATAGGGCGTTTTCAAAGAAAGGACGACCGTATGTAAGGGCGTCAATTCCTGGTGTTATCCCTTAATTTCTGGAATTATCTATTTTCAAAATAAAAGGCATTTTGTGAGTAACGCCTTTTCTCAGGGCGTGATTTTAATTAACGCCGTTCTCTCAGGCGTGTTATCTGAGCTTTCAAACAAGGCAAGGTTTCGTTTCCAAAATTAAATCCAGGAAGAAACGCCCTTTCCTAGGTCGTGTTTCAAGAAGACGTCTTTGTGAAGGTCGTCAATTCATGAAAGACGCCCTGTATTAAGGCGTGTTTTATTCCAGAGTCCTTCCTTTTTCAATCTTTCCCTCACAGTTCCCTGCTGTCTTTGGACTCTTGCTCGATCTTGATCCTTCCCTGGATGCCTCATTGCCTGTTCTTATCCTTCCTTGGTTTGATCACATCCGTTCGAGGCATTATAAATTAAAAATTCGACCGATCGTGCAGAAGGTTAAGCACCTTAAGCATTCAACGGGTTGAGCGCTCAGAAGGAAGAATATTCATCACGAGCAGGAGCTTTCTTCATCCTTGCTGCCTCTCTGCATCCCTTTGGGCTACATCCGGTGCTTCATCCATCAACATCATCATTTGGTTTTTTCCCTTTACTGTCGCCAGGGACAGCAGGATTTTTCATCTTTTCATCTCCTTTGTTTTATTTCATTCATATCATCATCCCTCCATTCTATTTACTCTTCACACTTGTTCACGTCATGTTTGCATTTTTTATCATCAAACTCTCCTTCCCTTAAGTCTTCTAAAGGGGTTTTAAAAGAAAACAAAAAAAGGAGGTGCGCATGTTGATGTCCTTTCATCATCTTTATGTTGGTTTTTGACTGATACTACTGCACTTTGGCTGATCCCCTTTCTTTTGCTTGCTTTTATTGTCTTTTTTTTACAAGGTAATCAATCAAGAAAACCCACTTCGTCGGCCGGCCGATTGGAGTTGGAGGAAGAGATCCACATTTATCCCGCATCACATTGTTCACCAGGTACATGCGATCTTATTTTTTTTTTTATTGAGGTAAACCGTCTGGCGATCACAACCTCCTTTTAGCACCTCGTGCTATTTTATTGCTTTCATCATATCTATTGCTTTTTATATTTAGAAGTGGATTTTAAATAGATCCACAAATTGGCGATCACGGTGGGACATCCACTGTTTTCTTTGTTGATTACCATCTCCATTGGCACCCTTGTGTGCCCTTTCCCTTTTGACACCCTCGCGTGTCCTTTCCCATTGACACCCTCGTGTGTCCTTTCCCCTTAGGCACCCTCGTGTGCCCTTTCCCCTCGGTACCCTCGGTACCATTTCCTTTGTGCCCATCGGGCACCTTCCATTGTGCACTCTGCACACTCCCCGGATCAGTCAATTGTTGCTTATTAACGCCTTCGACGGGGGCGTCTTTTGATTTAACGCCCCTCACAGGGACGTGTTTTTGTGAATTAACGCCCCCTTCAAGGGCGTGTCTTTATTGCATCTGCTTGCATGATCTTCATTATTTTCTCGTCTGATATTTAGCGCCCCTTACAGGGACGTGTTTCATTGATTAACGCCCATCTCCAGGGCGTATGTTTCTATAACTGCAGTGTGGTGCATGCTGATTATACTGTCTGTGGAATAACGCCCCTCTTCAAGGCGTTTCATTGCTTATTAACGGCTGTCATTAAGGCGTTTCTCTTGATCATAACTGCTGTTCGCTGCATACTTGTCATAGTGCCTGTGAATTAACGCCCCTCTCAGAGGCGTTTCATTTATTATCAGCGCCTTCCATCAGGGCGTGTCTCTGAGTTTTGACGTCCTCACTTGCAGGCGTCTTTTATTGATAAACGCCTAACCCTAAGGCGTGTTTTTCCTACGGTTTGTGAGCCCCTCACAGAAGTTACGACAGCCACGCTGCCGTGTTTTCATTTAGTCACGACCTGCCACAGGGCGTGTCTTTCATCTTGCTGTGAACACGACCTTTCCCAGGGCGTGTCTTTACTGTTCTTTTTCACAGATTGGCTATTATTCATTGCTTAGCATTTGTCTTGACATTATATTATTGCTTGGATCATCTTGGTCTGCTGGCTTGGTTGAGAGACCTCCTCTCTCTATCCTAGGACCCACACACCCTTCTTGGAATCGGGACGACCCTCCATTGAGCATTCCGTCTCTTTGGACTGGAAATCCCTTTTCCAAGACCTCCGTAAGTCCCCGCACCCGTGGATTCCCTCACGGACGCCGGGCTGGTTGTACCCTCGAAGTACCTGGAGTTTAGAGAACCTATACGTTGTTAAAAGAGAGAAGAACTTAGTTGACCCGGAGGTTACATTTGGATCAAACTAGGTCTCATTTGGCAAAAGAGTGAACCTTCACAAATAATCCACCCTAAATTCGAACATCAAACATTAAAATCTTGCGTTTCTTGCCAACCTTGTTTGCATAAACGTAGTTGAGTGATTTGATTGTCTTGTTTGGATTGTATATTTTGTGACGGTTCCTTCATTGAACATCCTCTTTCTTAAGAATGAAGCTCCGTTCAGGTAAAACCATCAACATGTCAGGCCACGGGTACTCCTATGATGATGAGAATGAGAACATATTTGGTCAATATGAGGACCCTCCTCAGGATTCTTTTTATTATGAGGGGAACTACCTTCCTCCTCACCCCCATTACTCACAAGTTCATGTGGTCGATACCACTGTCCATGAGGCGGACCCTTCGTCTCAAGTTCCATCTTCCAACACTTCGGGGAACCCTTCCCCATCCATTAATGTCTCAGATTTGATCCAAGCTCTCTCCCAGTTGGACGACTCCCAACGGCAAGCCATTCAGGCCGCCTTAAAGGGGAAATCCGTCCTTTCTTCTTCTTCTAATCCCCCTCCGGCCGTGAGTGGCCATCAAATCATTAATGACCAGGCGGTCTTGCATCCTCCCTCCTCTCGTCCGCAAACACCTACTGCGGCCATGCCGGCCCAGCAGGTGAGCTATTCAGCAGTCAGGCATCAATCCTCCCAACCTCCTCGGGTTCTACGAACGCCTATGCCACATTCTTTTATTCAAAACCAGGCCCCAGTCGAGCCCGATACCAACACTCTTTTGCTTCAGAAGCTAGCCAGCATGGAAGAGCAGCTCAAGAAGGTTACGGCAACTAAGAATGCTCCGGAAATTTCTCTTCCTACGTTGCCAGTGTTCCATTTACCACCTTCTGAAATGCCGAATTTCCGGCGATATAACGGGACCGGTAACCCCTTCATTCATTTAAAGGACTTCCGATATGAGACTTCTTTCTGGCAAGACAATAAGGCATCCCTGGCCTATTTATTCAGAAGATCTCTTGAGGGACCCGCCCTCGAATGGTTTTATTCTCTGGAGCCAGCTGATGCCGGTGACTTCGATGTTATCCAAAGGAAATTCTTGCAAAAGTACAGAGACCGGGTGGGACCTTCCCTTTCAGTTACAGATCTGGTCGCTGAGAAAATGAAGCCCGATGAAGACTTCATTATATTTGCTGACAGGTGGCGGTCTATGGCCGAGAAATTGAAGGACACATTGTCGGAACAAGAGCAAGTAAAAATGGTCATTTCTAATGCAACTCCTCAATTCCGGCACATTTTGGCCATGAATCGGTTGACAACGATGGAAGAGCTCTATGAAAGAGCTCGTTATATACAAACACAAATGAAGGATTCGCCCATCATGGGCATGTTTGAGCCGAAGCCTCGGCTGTTTAAAAAGAATGTAAATGTCAACAGTGGGCCCACGACTGAGGGCACTGTCACAAACGAGCAGGTTGGCGTAGTTGGTCACCCCCACCACCAGTCAAACCCACGACCTCTGCCACCTCCACAGCAGAACCCCCATTTTACCTCCGCTCCACAGCGCCATTTCACACCCCAACCTTCTTTTGCTCCATCACCGAGCCAAGCGCCTCGCACCGACCCTTCAGCACCACCACAATACCACCAAGTTCCCCCACCTTCCAACTATAGCCAACAACAACGGAGACCACCACTAGGCCCCAAGAGGGCTCATTATCCACCACTCCCAGAGAGTCTCCCTGACATTTTTAATGCTTTGATGGCCGCCAACCTGCTCGTCCTACCAAAAGAAAGAACGGTGTGGCCCGACAATGTTGACACATCCCGTTACTGTGCATTTCACCGCGCCCCTGGTCACAACCTTGATCGTTGTTTCCATTTCAGGGATCATATTTATGATTTGAATGACCAGGGTGGCATTAATTGGGATGAGATGAGACAAGTCATCGCCACCATGAAAGAGAGAAGGCCGCATCGGCAACAGCAAAATCAACAACAGCCAGCTCCGCAGCAAGCTCCGCCACAGCAAGCTCCAGCACCCCAGCAGGATATGGGGATTGTCCGTAATCCATTGCCGGAGCACGCTCCTAATCAACACGTGAACCCTGTCACGTCTCTCTACGAGGTGGAGAGAGGGCAGGGATGGCACGAAGAAAGCGCCTCTGTCGGGGCATTACACCATGATCCAAACCAAAATCAAACTACTCCGCGCCTTTTGCGCGTTCCTCCTTCTCCTTCTAATCTCCTATCAGGACGTTCTCTTTTACGCCCCGTCAACCCACCTACCACCACCAATTCCGCGACCTTGCCGGCTCGCTCTCTTCTTGACCGCTTACCACCACGGCAACATGCCATTTCCGCAACCTCCAGGCCACTCCTACTCCGCTCACCGACAGCACCTGCTACCCCCTCTACCACCCCTACACCGACAAGAGTTCCTCCACCGCCAGCACAACCATCTTTTGTGCCACGATCTCTCCTTATTCCACCACCTGCCAATACCCCCCGCATTCGGATATCCCTTTCTTCTGTCACGCCTCCGGCGAGGGCACCTTCTTCAAATACTCCTCCCATGCCTCCCGCGGGGGCATCTTTATTAAACACCACTACTACGCCTCCTACGGGGGCGCCCCTTTTATTGAATTCCCCTTTGGTATCCCCTAGCAGGATCTCTGCTACCGACATTCCTTCCTCCTCTTCCAACCCCCCCCCCCTAATGTTGCCCCGACAGAGGCGCGCCAAGGCGTAGCGCCGCTCCGTAGTGGACGGATGTACCACCGTGTTTTCCCACAGAGAGAGCTAGAGCCCGTGCAGGGGCCACAAGAGCAAGAGCAAGAACAAGATTCAGTGCCGGGAACTCAGTATGATCTGTTAAAGCACCTAGATCGCACTCCAGCCAGAATCTCCATTCTCGAATTAATCAAGAGGTCCACCACTCATCAGCTGGCCTTGAAGGAATATCTGCAGAAGGTTATGGTCAATGAGGACCTTCCGGTTGAACAGATAATTACAGTCTTAACCCCTACCAGCAGTCAGCCGGCAATCACATTCCATGAACATGAGTTAGCACCTCTACCAGCAAGAAAGTATGCCCTATGTATCACGGTTGATATCAACAAAGTGGCTGTTAAGCAGTGTTTGGTAGACACCGGTGCATCTATCAATGTGTTGCCTCCGAGCACTCTAAAGCTATGCGGTATCCCTGAGAGCCAGATACGGCCATCCACCATTACTGTCACAGCATATGATAATACAAAGAAACCCCCTCTGGGTATGATTACTCTCAAAGTCAGTTTGGGTCCAGCCACCATTACGGCAGATTTCCACATTCTAGATATGGACCCGACCTTTAACGGTATCCTGGGTCGCCCTTATATTCAGCAGCTTGACGCAGTGCCCTCTACGAACCATCAGTGCCTTAAGTTTCCGCACAAGGGCCGCATTATCAAGGTGACCAGCGTGCCGATCTTACCAGAGGAGGACATACATGTAGCTTCATCAGTTCCTTCCATGTGGCCAGCCAATAAGCCGTTATTATCTGTGTTGGACATTCACTGTCCACGACCGATGCTATCTGAGACTGTTACCACCATTGCCATGACACCCCTGCCTTCTAAGGGGAAGAAGAAAAAGAAAAATATGATGAATACCCCCGGCTGGAACATTCTGATAAGGATGGGATATCAAGATGGCAAGGGCCTGGGTGCCAAACTCCAGGGCAAGATTAGGCCCATTAAGCCTCAAAAAGTGATTGCACGAGGCGGCTTAGGCTACAAAGCACCGGACAAGAATGAAGGAGAGCCGTGGGCTGTTATGACGTCCACCTTCAAGCCAGATCGCCAGCCACTCACCTGGACTTTAAAGACACATTTTGTCACCGGTGGCGTTCAGAACAATGAACAGACTACCGTCATTACATCATTGCTTGATTGTCAGGATGTGCACGCTAGACAGTTTGCGCGGCACATTGCCCCACTGGCCACTTACAAAGCCTTGGAGACTTTAAGGCCAGATAAAAGAAGAAAAATGGGTGACCCGGAATGTGACTGGTACAGGTGGTTTGACATGAATGATATCACTTTCTCTTTAAGCCGCCTGTTCATGCCGACAGATCCAGAATGGCCACCATTGATTCAAGAACTGATTGAAATGCCTGCCGCAATCACAGATAAAAGGCAGATGTTAAGTGACTACACAGATACGGGAGAGCCAGATGTCCCCTTTGAAGAAGGATTCTCCGTGGATAGATTGTGGGCTGGCCTTTTCTCCCTCACTTCTGTGCATCCGTCTGTGTTGGTCTCTCTCTATTCTCGTGGGTTTGGTCACGTGCCGCGACCACCACCGATTACCATCAACCTATCTACCAATTCAATTCAGATTTCCTTCCCTATTGACCTTTCGCTCCTCGAGCGATTTTCTGAAATCTCCATCTCGCCCCCATATGGGCCATCTTTGATTGAATCTTTCTCCAAAATTGCAATCTCCACTCCCCCCGCTATTCTCCCCTCGCATTGCTTTTTACTTGAAAAAGATAATAAAAACGACGGAAAAGATAAAAATGAAAAAAAAAACGCCGATTTCCCAATTTTCCAATCCTCCATTTCTGTTGAGGAGACCTCATACTTTTCTCCCGAGCGCGTCCCGACCCAGGGGCCGCTCCTCCAAGATTCCTTGGTAAGTCTCTTCTCCCCCTCCGATGAGGGGCCCTCCCCTGTATCACCTCCTGTATCCACTTTTTCACCTCCTTCTTTCTCTTATAATCAAGCTAATTGCTCTTCCTCCCCTTCTTCCTCTAATAAAATTCATGGGGTAGATTCACACAAGAAGGCCAAGGGTAAGCAGATTCCTCGCAGATTTTTGTTAGAATTGGCCGTTAGATGCCAAGCTTGTCTAGCTCTCCCTGAGTTCGTGGAAGATCCGATTATCCTGCCAGAATTAGAAATTGAAGATTTTGTTGCTTCTTATGAGGGTTTGGGCGTTTATGAAATCATGAATGATGAAGACCCTATTGAAGAAGGGGATGAAAGTTATGAAGAATATGAGGACGAAGCTGATGCTTTTGCTAGTGGTATAAGAAGATTCGACGAACCATCAGCCTCAGTAGAAGAACCTACCAAAGAAATCAACTTGGGTACCGAGGAAGACCCTAGGATTGTCCTCATAAGTAAAAATTTGCCGCCCTCCGAAGAGAAGGCGCTCATCTTAGTTCTTCAAGAATACAAGGACACGTTCGCATGGAGCTATGAAGATATGCCTGGATTAGACCCTGCGCTCGTTGAACACCGTCTTACACTTAAGCCAGGATCTGTCCCGGTAAAACAACGGTTGAGGCGTTTCCACCCTAGCATGGCTTTGAAAATGAAAGAAGAGGTCGATAAACTCCATAAGGCTAGATTCGTTAGAGTCGTCCTCTATCCCAATTGGGTGGCTAACATTGTCCCGGTTATGAAGAAAGATGGAAAAGTTCGAATTTGCATAGATTTTCGGGACCTCAACCGGGCGTGTCCTAAGGATGACTTCCCCCTCCCTCATATTGATGTGCTGATTGATAACACGGCAGGATTTGAGACTCTTTCTTTCATGGACGGCTTTTCAGGCTACAATCAGATTCGTCTAGCTGAAGAAGACCAGGAGAAAACTTCATTCACTACACCATGGGGCACATATTGTTATGTGGTTATGCCCTTTGGACTTAAGAATGCTGGAGCCACTTATCAAAGGGCCATGATGGCAATTTTTCATGACATGATTCATATTTATATTGAGGTGTATGTGGACGACCTGGTTGTGAAATCAAGGACAAGGATTGAGCATCCTGGGGTTCTGGCTAAGGTTTTGCAGAGATCACGAGAATTTCAATTAAAAATGAACCCCAAGAAGTGCGTATTTGGCGTTTCTTCGGGGAAATTACTTGGGTTTATCGTTAGCAAGAGGGGAATTGAGGTTGATCCCAACAAGGCAAAGGCCATTAGAGATATGCCTCCTCCCAAGAATCTGAAGGAAGTTCGAGGATTAATCGGGAGGTTGCAATTTATTCGCCGCTTCGTCTCCCAGCACTCGCAGAGGTGTAGGCCGTTTTACGAGCTTACTAAGCCGGGAGTCAAGTTTAATTGGGATGATAAATGTCAGGCAGCCTTTGACGGATTGAAGGATTATTTGGTCAATCCTCCTGTCCTGAGGCCGCCAATTCCAGGCAAACCACTTATTCTTTATGTTTCAGTCCTGGATGACTCCGTAGGTGCTGTCTTAGCTCAAGTGGATGAGGAAGGTAAAGAGAGGGCAGCATACTACTTATCTAAACTCCTTAACCCCTGTGAGCAGAGATATTCAGCTATGGAAAAGACTTGTGCAGCTTTGGTTTGGGTAGTTCAGAAGTTAAAACACTATTTTCTAGCTCACGAGGTTCACCTCATTGCTCGCATGAATCCAATCAAATTCCTCCTTGAAAAATCTGTCCTCACTGATCGATTAGCACGCTGGCAAAGCTTCCTTTCTCAATTTGACATCACTTACATTCAGCAAAAAGCTATCAAAGGTTATGCCATTGCCGAGCATCTTGCTCACCACCCTCTCCCCCGTTTTGATCCTGTCAATTCAGAGTTCCCGGATGAAGAATTGATGTCCATTGATCAATCCCATGATCCTATGTGGACGTTACATTTTGACGGAGCTCTTAATTCTCAAGGAAGAGGGATCGGCATGGTTCTCTTAACACCCGAAGGAGTCACCATTCCATTTGCTGCTCGGCTCACTTTTCCCGTCACCAACAACATAGCCGAGTATGAAGCTCTTTTGGCTGGTCTTAAAACCGCTCATCAATATGGTGTCACTCATTTGCGAATTGTCGGTGACAGTCAGCTTATTCTACGCCAAGTGTTGGTCAAATGCCGCACTATCAATCCTAAGCTCAAGCCCTACCAAGAACTCGCTTCAGCTTATGCCAAACTCTTCACTAAATTGATTTTCGTTCATGTCCCGCGTAGCCAGAACATTTTGGCCGACGCACTTGCTTCCTTAGCCTCCGCTTTAGTCTTCCCTCCTGAGCGTGATTTTCATGTCCCCTTGATTCATCAGCGTGATACTCCAGCCATTAGGGATCGTGCTTTTCTTGATATTAGGGATCAGGTGCTTGAGAAGGTTAAACGGAAAGAAGCTCTTGAAGGCAGAGAGGTCATGCTATTAGATTGGCAAGAAGAGTTGGCTGATGAAGAAAAGCCTTGGTATTATGAGATCGCCAGATACTGTAATGATCAGTCTTATCCCGAAGAAGCCACTACTGAAGAAAAGAAAGCAATTAGGAGAGTGGCTCAACGTTACACTTTGGTTGGAGGTGTGCTCTACAGAAGAGGGCTCACCGGTGTTTTGTTGAGATGCCTCGATGATGATGAATCTTGGAAAGTTATGGAAGAGGCGCATTCTGGTGTGTGTGGTGGTCATGTAAACAGCCAGATGCTAGCTAAGAAGATTCTTAGACTAGGGTTCTATTGGCCCACTCTTGAAGAAGATTGTTCTATCTATGTTCGAAGGTGTGTTAAGTGCCAACTGCACGCCGACAAGATTCATTCTCCTGCTTCTTCACTCCATCCTACGTCCTCCCCATGGCCTTTTTCCATGTGGGCTTTTGATATCATTGGACCTCTTGGTGATTCGAACCTCCTGACCAAGCAAAAATCATTCATTCTCACGGCAACGGAGTACTTCACCAAGTGGGCGGAAGCAGAAGCTTACGTGGAGATTAAAGCATCAACCGTCTGCAAATTTATCGTGAAGAACATCATCACGAGGTTCGGCATCCCAAGCACCATCGTCACCGACAATGGACCTCAATTTATCTCCCAAGATCTCAAGGATCTCTGCAACAGGTATAACATTGCATTACATCATTCTTCTCCCTATTATCCGCAGGGCAATGGCCAAGCAGAGGCCACTAATAAAACTTTAATCAAGATTGTTAAGAAGACGTGCGAGGCTAGTAAATTCTCGGACTGGCCGGACAAGCTGATTGAAGCTCTTTGGGCCTACCGCACTTCCATTCGAACCCCCACTGGGCAAACTCCTTTTGCCCTTACTTATGGAATGGAGGCCGTAGTCCCTTATGAGATTCTTATCCCGTCTCTGCGAGTACAATTGGATGAGGAACTCTCTATCGATGAACGTCGTGATTCACTCCTTGCCCAATTGGAACTCCTAGATGAGAAGCGTCTGGTCGCTGCCGAGCATGCGCGCGTTTACCAAAACAGGCTCTCACGTTTTTATCAAAAGAAGGTAATTGAGAGAAAATTTAAGGTCGGTGAAATGGTAATCAAAAGAATTTTTGTAAAGCCGGGTGGCCCTCGTTCAAAGCTCCAACCAAATTGGGAAGGGCCGTTCGTTATAAAAGATGTTTTTCCCGGCAATGCTTATAAACTGGTTAATGCTGAAGGAGAGGAATTAACTCACCCCTGGAATGGTTTGTATCTCAAGAAATATTACCCCTGAACAAAAATCCAAATAAAAATCAAAAACTTCACAAGAAAATAGAAATCTCCCAGATAATCCAAAAAAAAATCTGAATATTTTCAAAATCCAAAGAGTTTTCTTTCATGGTTCTCCCTTTTGGGCTGACTTAACATGCAAAGGTCACCGGTCCGAAAAGTCAAAATCCAAAATCCATTTGTCAGTCTTGCTAATTTAAAATGGGAGTTGACACCGCACACACCACACACTTTACTCTTGAGCTCAAGCAGTGCAAAATCTGATGGAAAGTCGAAATCAAACTAAAGGCGAAAGACGATATCCATTCTTTTCTTCTTCGGCCCACAAGGGAGGAAGAGAGGTCTTGAGGTAGAAACGCCAAACCTATCCACCGCTTTAGTAGGAGGAAGTCAGGGCCCAAAAGGGAACAAATGCCACAAAAGCCCAAGTACAATTAGGTTGTTCATCAGTTCAAATCTATTCAATGCAAATCAATTCCGAAGTGAAAGTCAAATGTTGAAAAAGAAAAGCATGTCAAGAGGGCAAAGTCCCCGCAAGGAAAACCTTGGGCGTATGCATGCATTATGAAAAGGCAAAAAAGGCAACAAAGCGTCCCTACGCCAAAGACCGAACCCCAACAGGCGTAAGGATAGGGGAGGTAGCTTTGCCTCAGGCATCTTTGCATCTTTTGTGAGCTTCCTTATAGCTTCTCTTTTATTTTTGAAAAGTCACGAACCAGCAGAATGGTCGAGACAAACTGAAGAGAATGCACTGTACGAAATCTTGTGTATAAGTTTAACCATATTCACGCCAATTCCCCTTTTAATTATTCAAGAAAGGTTAATGGAACTGAGAAGATGACCAAGTAGGGCCCACCACCTTGATTTCTTTATCAGCCCAATTTGGGAGGAATAAAAAATTAACGCCTTTGTTTAAGGCGCCTTTATGCTGATTTACGCCTAGATCTTAGGCGTTTCTTTAAAAATAATGCCTCTTGGAAGGTCGTGTTCTCAACAAAATCAAAAAAAAAAACTTTTCACAGTAGCGCCGTCTCCGAGGGCGTCTTTTAAGAGAGTAACGACCTAATCTAAGGGTGTTTTTTAGAAAAAATCCTCAAAAAATATATATATACATACTGAAAAGAACAAAAAAAATAAATTCTTCATGTTGCATGAATTGCATTCTTGCCTTGTCATCTTTTAATTATTGTTTGCATACGTGTGATTGCATGAGGCATCCCCGAGTTTTGATTATTTCATTTTGCCTTATTAAAGGCTTGGCCCCTTGACCCATTATTAAGGTCAAAATATTTACACCCCTTGCTCACCGGGCAAGGGGCCAAGTCGAACAGATGAATTAACCTGTTTGTTCAAGTGAAAACCACAGCCGCAGATACAGGGCAAAGTAAAGCAAACACGAGGAACGTGAGAAGAAAAAGTACACAAACACAAGTCCACAACCATACAAGTACTCAGGTAACAAAAGCTCAAATCTTATATATATATATCATCATGTCTATCATGTACAGGTGTGAAGGTGGAGGAGTACAAGTACAAAACTCTCAGCTCTCGCCTCCACCCTCCTCTACTCTCCTGCTCTCAACCTCCTCCTCACCGCCCCGAGCTGGCGCTGGTGGAGGAGGCATAGGCCCCCGCGAAGAAGCCGGAACCCGAACGTGTCCCCCTACCTCGCTCCTCTCTCGGAGGGAAGAACCCGCCACGAAGGTGGAGCTGGTGAAGGAGTACCCCGCAGCCCGTGCTCGCTCACGGCCTCGCTGCAGCCGCTCCTCGGACACTCGAAGCCGCTCCTGGGAAAGGATCAACTGGGTCCTCGAGTCCGCCAGCTCACGCTCTCGTGCCAACAACTGCTCCTGGAACCGGGCACGCTCCGCCTGGTGCTCCTCGCGCTCACGAGCCCGCTCCTCGCTCTCACGAGCACGCTCCCTCCTCTCCAGCTCCAGGGCAACCCGCAGCTCGGCCACGTCCTGAGGAAGCTCACTGCGCTGCTGCAAGGCCCGCTGAAGCTCTACGATCCGCTGATCACGGATCGACAACTCGGTACGTATCGCCTTCAGCTGAGCAGCCTACAAACAGGTAGACAAATCATCAGTTCCACAGTTCAATAATTCATGAAATGAAATAACAACATGTGACTAAAGGTAGGTCACGCACCTGTGAGCTCGTCGCTCGGAAGCCCTCATCTACGCAGATAAGAGTGGCTCGAAGCTCTTCAGTCTGTAAAAATGAATTTTTATCAGTGCACAATTTATATCTAATCATTATTTGAATGAGGTTTCGAGTTCAGAATTTACCCGTGAAGCAAGGTCACGCTCCGCCACCTCGGCTCGCGCTATCGCACCAGCCAACTGCTCCATGAGTGCAGTCACCTCTGCACTAGGCCCCCTCGAGCTGGAGGCCTCCCCTGGATCTCTCCTCGCTACTCCCTGCTGGGCACGCTGCATTCATTAAGACCGTCAGTGGCTAATCATTAATTCAACACAACAAAAGAAAAAAATTCATTTGCATATAGGAATAATTTAAACACTCACCAGGGTCTCCAAGTCTGCCCGTGTGGCAGCTAGCTGGTCCTCCAGGATGTGGAGGTGGGCCTATGCATCTATCGCCGCTATGTCCCTCGCATCCTGCATTCATTACATGTTAGTCGCATAATAGTCACATAAGCATTTGCATTTAATTTAGAAATAAGTGCATTCATACATACCCCTAGGACCCTCATCTGAGGTCTGCCGGCGTGAACCTCCCAGTAGCGCCGGAGGTACTCGGAGCTGTCAGTCGCGTGGGAAACGACTGTGGTCCCGCCTCGCTGCCAGTCGGCGTACTGCTCCTCGAATCGCACCCTCCAGTCGGTCGTCTTGGTGCGACCGCGGGTCTTCTTGCCAATTCCTCGAGGCTCTCCGACCTCGATCCACTCCTGGGGCAGGCCCAGGGTCCTCATCACCAGTCGAAGCCGTAACGGCTCAATCTCGCTCAAGCAGTGTAGCCACAGCTCACGCCCGAAGCGAGGTCGCCCCGATACGACCCAGGGCTGGCCCTCATCAGTCATCCCCTCATATGGTCTCCACTGCACCTGCATTCATGAACACGCATCATTATCATTTCATCATATTCAAATAAACAACAAAAAGAAATGCATATCATTCATTCATACATACCAGCGAGGGAGGGAAGTCGCGGAACTCTCTCCGTAAAACCCACAACTCGTAGTCAAGTGGGGCGCCAAAGATAACAGGCACCCAGCGTCGCGCCAGAGGGAAGGATCCCTCAGCTCCTGGCCGTGGGTCAACGCGCCCCATCGGCATGTATAGGTGGCTCCACACCTGCATCCATGCATTGCAATTAGTACTATATTCACATGCATCATAACAAAGAAAAGATAAGAAATGAGAAATTGCATACCTGAAGAAGAGGTGAGAAGCCACTGACGGTCGTCTCACGGCCTGTCCCCGTGGACAGATCGGCCATCAAATGCGCCAGCAGGGCCGCTCCCCAAGCATATGTGCCAACCGTCTCCAGATCCTCAAGGATGCCTAAAAAGCGGCAGTTGATGACATCGGCTTTCGTCCCCAGCAATAATCTCCCGAGCAGCAGCAGCAGGAACCTCCTCAGGTCTCGGTCCGCTCTCTCATGGTCAGTCGGGTCCTGGCAGCATGCCGCTCTCACCCCGTCGGTCAGTCGCTGAGCAAACTCACCTAAGGTCTCCCCCGACCTATGCCTAGCGTCTCCTAGACCCATCACCGTAGTCAGGTCCGTACGGAAAATGGTCCTACACTCGCTAGGTCCCTCGTAGACCATCTCAAGCCCTAGTAGCCTCTGGGCCATCTCTGAATAGTCAGAATAGGTGAACCCACTCACGGCCTCACCATCTACCCGTAAACCTGTAATCCTGGCTACATCTTCTAAACTAGGAATCATATGCCCCGAGGGCATCAGAAAGGTCCGGCTAACCCTATCCCATCTCTCCCTCAAAACTTGGATCAGTGCTAGGTCGGGTCTGAAAGGCTCAATGGATAGAAAAGCCCCAAACCCCATGGCCTCTACTCTAACCCTCTGGAAGTCGGGGAGACCCTGGTATGCTGCCCAGACCATGACCCATGAGATACGGGTCCTCATCAACCCCTGCATGCATTAAAAGAGAATTATTTTTCTTAATTATTTGAGTATCCATGTGGAATTACATTTGATTTGGGTTAAATATTGAATTTTAGCATTTTTTGAATTCACGGCCACCCTCAGGTCGTTTCTTGATAAATTCACGCCCCTGTGGGGGGCGTTTTTAAAAGTGAACTTTAATGTAACGCCCTTAATAAGGGCGTTTTTTATGTTAATCACGCCTCAGTCTTAGGCGTTCTTTGGTGGCTGTTTTGCTATTTCTGAAATATACTTTTAATCACGCCTCGGTGTTAGGCGTTTCTTGTTGAATTAACGCCCTGTGGTAGGGCGTTTTCCTAAAGGTGGTTAATTTTGGGTCGTTAATGAATGAAGCGACGCCCACTGGTTTGGGCGTCTCTTGTTGAATTAACGCCCTTCTGGGAGGCGTGTTTTTTCTGAGTTGCAGGTTTAATGCCCGAAGGCCATGAAAAATCATAAAAACACATAAATAAAATTAAAAAAAAATTTTGAATGGGGAGGGGAACCTACCTTTTTGTGCTTCTGGGGTTGTGGCCGTGGCAGCGGCCGTCTGGGCCGCCGGAGTTGTCCCCGGGGAGCGACCGCCGCCGTGCACGGCGGTCCTTCTTCTCCTTCTTCTTCTCCTTCTTCTTCTCCTTCTTCTTCTTCACCTTCTGCATCTCCTCCTCCTATCGCTGCTTCGTCGGCGTCGTCGCCGCCGGCCACCACCGGCTCTTCTTCAAAGGCCACGACGGCGAGCTCCTCCATAGAAATTTCTTCTTCTTGGGCGTGGGAGGCGTCGAGGTCAACCACGTCTGGGGCACTAATTCTTTGGCGTTTGGCCATGGCTAGGGTAGGAAGTGAGACAGAGAGAGACAGAGGGAGATTGAGAGAAGAGAACGAGAGAGAGAGAATGGGCGGTTTCGGTTAGGGTTTGCAGAGAAAGGACGAAATGAAAACGGAAGGAGGAAGAAGAAGGAGGCTCGATGGCTTTTGGGTTTCGAAAAGAAGACACGCCCTGGAGAAAGGCGTTTATAATTGAATTCACATCCACCCTTTGGGCGTTTTATGGAAATTAGCGACGAAGATTAAGGCGTTAATTTAGTTCGCATGGGGAACGATAACCGTCGTCAGACGCATTGAATGGGCGTTGATTGATGTGAGGGAAGTCATCATTACTGTTTGAAGTAACGCCTCTGGTAAAGGCGTGTTATTCTTGAAACGTGACTATAGAAAAGGCGTTATTTTGATGAGATAACGATTATATTCTTTTGGGTTTGAATCTGTTCACGCCTTTCTTAAAGTCGTCATTCAAAGTAACGCCCACTGCTGCAGGCGTCAATTGTTCATGAAGGGCCCGTTGAAGCGCCTTGATATAAGGCGTGTATTTTTTAATTCGCGACGCTCTTGGAGGCGTTATTCACAACAGAAACACAGTTTTTTAGATGATTTGGTTCATAATTACACAAAGAACAATCTTTATTATTTTTGAAAAGAGGAACTACAATGACTGATGAGCCACTTTGGGCCTTATTTTTCTCAATGAAGTCACATAATTTTTCCACTGTTCCTTGTCTTCATCCAAATCTTCTACAGGTTGATGAAGCTTGCTTAGCCTCCATAAAGTTTGAATGGTGATAACCTCTTCACCGTCTTCATTGTTGCCTAGATCCCTTGACTTGATTGGAGGAAGATGAGAGATGTCATCTAAGTGTTGCCTTGGGAGCCCAAGCTGAGGAAGGCACCGGTGTGCATTATATAAAACGAAGTCCGAAGCACCAATAAGACGAAGGTCCGTCCCGATGGAAAAGCGTGCACGAAGTTCCTGCATTTTAAATACACCCGGGGCGCAAGTAAAAAGATTCTTTGGCATTACCTTTAGGTGCTCCCTCCAATCCCCTCTCTTCTTGATTTGAGGAATTCGGTTGGTCACTCTATTGCTTATACCTAATGAGCCGGTTATATATGAGAGTGGGCTCTTTGAGAAAATTCTTGAGGGTTGTTGGGCTTCGTGGCATGAGTCGAATTTGAAGTGTAGATCAACCCAACTTGAGAGTGCTAGCATGCACCCGTAAATAGGCCTTCCCATGGACGCCGCTGTGAGCCCGCTATAGAGATATGCTAGGATCGCCGGTCCAACTCTCTCTCCTTCCCATAAGCTCACCACTGCGCTCAATTGGGACTCCTCTAGAAAGTCTTCCGTGGATGGGAATAGGAGTGCTCCTGCCAAGCACACCACGAAGGCTTTGGTCACTCTTTCTATCTCCTCTTCCTCTTTAGCTTGATCTGCTCTCTTGTATACCCATGAGGCGAGCTTCAAGAGGTTAACTCCTTTAGTGACCTTGATTTGGTTCACTATATTCGGGCTAGGTATCAACGAGGTTAGCAACTCGTGGGAGGAGATGGGTTTTGGCATGATGGCCATCTTTTCTTCTTCTCCGTGCTTCATCTTTCTTAAGCCTAGGATCATCTCTACTTCCTCCAGCAAGATGGTGGCTTCAAAAGTGGAAAATAAGAAGGTATGGGTGGAAGGATGCCATGTCTCAATCAATGCTCCTATGGCAGCCCAATCTATGTGGATTTGATCATAATGCTTGGCATGGGTTATCAACCCCAAGAGATGCCATCTAGCTACATATACCCTCATGTCTGATGTGAATTTGGAGAGGATGAGGGGCAACCATTTGATTTGAACATATCTTCTAGCCCCTGGAAGATTTGGGTACTCCTGTGACAGGAGGGGAAGAAAACAAAAAGAAGAGGTACATGAGCATATGACATGATCAGTAACAAAGAAATAAGCATGTGAGCAGTTCGCTAGAACAGTACGCACGATAAAAAAGTTGAAACTAACCTGATGCATGCATATCCTGTTGCTTATATGACCTTGGATATCGTTAATCCTGGGAGTTGAGAATTTTGGCCTTTTCAGTGCCCTGTCCATCGTCAGGAGAAGTTTGGACGGTGTAACCTGCAGAGCAGATGAAGAAGAAGAAGAACAAGAACACAGAGTTTCGGCGGCTGCAGGGTTTTGGTTGATTGTGTTGAAGGAGGGCCTCTATTAATAAAGATCTAGAGAGTTGTAAGGCTGTTGGAAGATAGAAGTTCGATTGGGTTAAGGACTGTGCTGTTAAATAAGGAAACGGAAGTTCGTGTTGAATTAACGACGTTGGTTAGGGCGTCGATTTTTAAATTGACGACCTGACTGACGGCGTTTTTTATTTAACGCCCTGGAATGGGGCGTGTTTTTCTAAGCCTCCATTACTGTTTACGCCTTTGTGTAAGGCGTGTTTTAAATGATTAACGACTTATGGTCAGGCGCTTTCATGATTTTAACGCCCTATTCTTAGGCGTGTTTTATTGGATTATGAATTTTGATCTCTTCATGCTTGATGCTTTTAATGAACCTAAGTGCTATTATTGTGATAAAATTGTCTATGATTAAGCACTTATGATCATGTCATATTCTGAATTGATGGAAAAAGGCTAATAAGTTTAAAAGTGCAGAAGTTTGCAGGATTCGAGGCGTTTTGATCACTCATAGGAGCAACATCTTGTCACCGTGTATCTGTTTCTTGTAAGCATTGTTACTATATGATATCTACGCTAGTATATTATGTCAAGGACCTTGTGGTTCTGATGAACCTGAATTTTGAGTTCCCCTTCATCAAAAACGATGACGATTTCAGGAGAATCATGATCACACGGATAGGCCGTTGAGTTGTTAAAGCTTTGGGATGATGGTTCCACTTTTTGAGTTGATGCGCGGACAAACGGGCTTCGGCTTAGTGTTAGCTCAGAAATATGGATTCTTGACCAGACTTAAACAGCTTAGCAATATTATCCTTGATTATTTTCTATTTAGTTTGTTTTAACCTTTTCTTTTAGCCCAGCATGCATCATGTAGGACTTTGAGTTTCATGCTGAAAAATCTTCATATTATGGCAATAATGAAATTCACTCGCTCTCGATTGAATTGACATGAGATATTCCACTTTAAATCAAGTACTTCATTCTATTTGAAGCCATTCAGGCTGATTCCTTGAAAGTGTTCCTTTTGTTGGATCTCTATCCCGATTCTTTTTACTTTTCTGCAAAATTTACCTTGGTTGCAGCACATCCACATTTGCTGGTAATCGCTCTCCAATGGTCTTTCCCTGTCGTGCCCACGCGCACACCCTTTATTATTTAGTTTAACCTCCTTTTATCCAACAAATCGATTGTTTCCTTGGAACCACTCAGAGTTGTTTCATTAGAATCTTGGAAAGATTTCCAATGCTTAGTATCTGAGGCGTGTCACATCACACCTTGGCGTCTCCTTATCAGTGCGTTCCACTTCATTCCTTTCATTACACTTCGCTCCATTTCTGTCTCACTCCCTTGCAAAGCAGACGCCAAGGCGGGGCAGCTGTAGACACGCCAAAATTGACGTTTTGTTGATCAAATCTCATGTTATTATATAAATACCCCAAGTGGACTTCAATATTCCTATAACATGAAGTTTATCTATTTTTGTAAGTTGTTCTGCATTTTTCCTGTATTTTTGTGATTCACGACTTGATTAAGGGCGTTAATTTCAAAAGTAACGACCTGTTATAGGGTGTTTTCAAAGAAAGGACGACCGTATGTAAGGGCGTCAATTCCTGGTGTTATCCCTTAATTTCTGGAATTATCTATTTTCAAAATAAAAGGCATTTTGTGAGTAACGCCTTTTCTCAGGGCGTGATTTTAATTAACGCCGTTCTCTCAGGCGTGTTATCTGAGCTTTCAAACAAGGCAAGGTTTCGTTTCCAAAATTAAATCCAGGAAGAAACGCCCTTTCCTAGATCGTGTTTCAAGAAGACGTCTTTGTGAAGGTCGTCAATTCATGAAAGACGCCCTGTATTAAGGCGTGTTTTATTCCAGAGTCCTTCCTTTTTCAATCTTTCCCTCACAGTTCCCTGCTGTCTTTGGACTCTTGCTCGATCTTGATCCTTCCCTGGATGCCTCATTGCCTGTTCTTATCCTTCCTTGGTTTGATCACATCCGTTCGAGGCATTATAAATTAAAAATTCGACCGATCGTGCAGAAGGTTAAGCACCTTAAGCATTCGACGGGTTGAGCGCTCAGAAGGAAGAATATTCATCACGAGCAGGAGCTTTCTTCATCCTTGCTGCCTCTCTGCATCCCTTTGGGCTACATCCGGTGCTTCATCCATCAACATCATCATTTGGTTTTTTCCCTTTACTGTCGCCAGGGACAGCAGGATTTTTCATCTTTTCATCTCCTTTGTTTTATTTCATTCATATCATCATCCCTCCATTCTATTTACTCTTCACACTTGTTCACGTCGTGTTTGCATTTTTTATCATCAAACTCTCCTTCCCTTAAGTCTTCTAAAGGGGTTTTAAAAGAAAACAAAAAAGGAGGTGCGCATGTTGATGTCCTTTCATCATCTTTATGTTGGTTTTTGACTGATACTACTGCACTTTGGCTGATCCCCTTTCTTTTGCTTGCTTTTATTGTCTTTTTTTTACAAGGTAATCAATCAAGAAAACCCACTTCGTCGGCCGGCCGATTGGAGTTGGAGGAAGAGATCCACATTTATCCCGCATCACATTGTTCACCAGGTACATGCGATCTTATTTTTTTTTTTATTGAGGTAAACCCTCTGGCGATCACAACCTCCTTTTAGCACCTCGTGCTATTTTATTGCTTTCATCATATCTATTACTTTTTATATTTAGAAGTGGATTTTAAATAGATCCACAAAACACTGTTCACGGAGGTGCTACAGTGCCCGCGAATGGCCTCCCTTGGTCTCTCTTGAAACCTTGAAGTATTAGAGTTTCTAACCCCTCATGTGTTGGTTTTATAACCCTTGGAATGGTCCTTGGACACCCCCCAGACCAGATCCATAAATCATGGGAGATTAGGTGAGTTTTGATTAAACAAATACATGGAAAGGGGCTGGCCACGAGGTGGAATTCGAAGTCAAACATGGCTGCATCGGGGCTGGCGGTCGACCGGAATTCATGGGGCGGTCGACCGGAACCTGTAAAATCTCCAACTTGTCGGTTCTGGGAGAACCGGTCGACCGGAAAAGTAGGGGCGGTCGACCGAAATCTGTAATTCCTGGAGTGTTTCGTTTCTGGAAGAACCGGTCGACCGGAAAGGCAGGGGCGGTCGACCGAAACCTATAAAACGTGTAATTCTTAGGCTCTGGCAAATCTGGTCGACCGGCCAAGGTGTGTAGGTCGACCGGAAACACCTATACCTGCAAAAATAAAGTGTTAGACCAATGAAACATGTCCATAAGTCAATATATTCATGTCCTCATCAATTTCATGAATTTTAGGATTGAAATCAACTTAGAATATGCTTTGAGCATTTCCAAATATTGTTCCGGGGGCTCCGCCCCCGAAAACCCCCGCAAGGGGCGCTGCCCCCTTGACCCCTGCGACCTGACCGAGCAGGTCGATCCCCGCGACCTGACCGCGCAGGTCGATCCGCGTGCGAGGGCGCAACATTGAGCTTTCACTTGTCCATTCATTTGCATATCTGTCATGAACACAACAGCACATATGTCAGTCATATAAGAGTGAAAAATAACAATGACTAATAGTGTTTAGCCATTATCAAAACCAAGAATACCACAGAATGCATATGACCATAGAATGATGTCGAATGGCCCAAGTGACCACAGAATGACTCAAATGACTTCAGGGACACAACATTCTCCCCCTTTTTGATGATGACAACACTGTGAGTCATTATGTGATATGAATGTCTGACATGGCACAAGTTATAACAAATGCAATATATGCAGCTCAAGATTCATGATAGTAATAGCATGTGAATGCAATTATGAATGCAGATATGAATGCAGATATGAATGCTATGCAATATGAATGCTAGCAGTTATGCAAGCCCCAAGCCCCATCACATACACATTTGAGATGCAAAGTGAGCAATGGATTCTCTCCCCTTTCTCCCCTTGGACTCTCCCCGTACACCATGCATACATCCCCCAATGACAACGCGAGATAACGCATAGTTAACGCGATAAACGCATAGCTAACGCATAGGACTCACACAAAGAATTCTCCCCCTTTGCCAACAGCAAAAAGGAGTAATGAGGTGAAATATCTGTGAGACCAGAGCTGAAAGGAGTGAAGAGCAAGCCATTATATGCAAACCTGAAACAGACCGTGAGCAACATATATGGTTCAAATCTAATGAAATCCGAATTCATCAACAGAGTTCGAAAAGCAGCTACATCCAAGATTTAATAGAAATGAACCAAAGGTGCAAATCATGACAGTGTTTAACCTTCCCTTGTCTTATATATCCATATTCAATAACGACAAAGGCAATAACACAAAAGCATGTATTGAGGCTAAACAATCATGATTGAAGCATGGAATTGAATGATTGTAGCATCTGTTGATTTTCAATATCTTTAGTATTTGAAGGCATATGACTCACTTTATACGAGCAATCAAGTCTAGTTCATGCCTCCTAGCCGTAAGAATACACGTTGTTCAGACGCCAGTATCCCTAGGTATTTGGCAAGACTGACGGTTATGCTTCAGAATGAACAGAGATAGCAAAGTCACGTCATGACATATCCAATCTCATTTCTTTGATGAGAGGATATATTTCTCAGCAATTATGCCAGTGCTCTGCCTAGAGTCCAAATAGAATGACGACAGAGATAACAGAGGCACATCATGACATATCATTTGTCACTTGATTTTGATGACATGACATGTTTCTCCGTGCAACAATATCATTGCTCTGTCAAAATGATTTTCAGGAATTCCAGCTCATCAATATGTTTAAAAACAATACTAAGCCTGAGTGTATCACCAAGATGGTCATGAACTTTGAATTTTAAGATATCAGGATAGTCATTCAAAGCACAATATGCAATCTCTAGTTAAGGTCTATTAAAACCACAGAACATAGATGATTTCATAACAGATATTTCAGAACATCAAGGAAATCATTAAATCTGAACCATTTTCATTGGATGGACAATCATTAGGGTATATAATAGAAGGCTCTTACACCATAGTGATGTCTGTCTCTTGAACTTATTCTCACACTGGAGGCCATTGAGGATCAGATACAAAAAGGATGAATGACCCAAGAAAAATAACACGACTCCCCCTACGAATATGCAATGAATGCGCGAAGGAGTGATGGTTGCAAGCAAGTGTAATGATAATTGTCAAGAGGAGAATGACCTGAAACATGCAGGGGTGGACATGAATTTGGTAGACATGAAAGGCATGACCCAACATATGATTGTACACTTATTAAATGCAACAGAATGGAGATGAAACTCATGTATAAATGCTGCAAAACGACAACTCCCCCTTATTATATGGCCTATATGCGACAATGACGCATGGTACTTGACGGAGGTAAAACCTCACGCATATTGAGTGCTTCTAGACAAGCATAACCTGCCTTTCCATACATCAACATTTGATATACCATGGCCATGCAAGAATGATGCGACACAAACCATGCAATGCATTGTGAACATAAATTCAACTTTATTATGCAACTACATGCAATGCGACACCGTATGCAAAAAGACATATTGACATATAAACAATGCATGAATACCAACGTGCAAAACATACAACTAATTGAACATGATCATCATTTCAAATTCTTATTGGCCTGAGGTCGGCAAAGACCAAGCTCTCTTCTGAGTGTTGAAAACCTGTCATTACACAAGGGCTTGGTGAAGATGTCAGCAATTTGATTTAGAGTATCAGCAAAATGCAGTTCAAAATTTTTCTTACTGACCTCGTCTCTAATGAAGTGATGCCTAATCTCAATATGCTTAGTCCTAGAGTGCTGGACTGGATTTTTTGCAAGGTTGATAGCACTAGTGTTATCACACAGAATCGGGACACAACCAAGATCCACCAAGTAGTCTTGGAGTTGGTGTTTAATCCACAACACTTGGGTGCCGCAGCTCCTCGCAGCAACATATTCTGCCTCCGCGGTTGAGAGGGCAACCGAGTGTTGTTTCTTGGAGGCCCAAGAAACTAAACACCCGCCTAGAAACTGGCAATAGCCACTAGTACTCTTACGATCCAGCTTGCATCCAGCGTAGTCCGCATCAGAATAAGATATAAGAGATAAATCACATGATGACGGATACCACAATCCCAAGTCCTGAGTGCCGGCAAGATATCGAAGGATACGTTTGACGGCAGTCAAGTGGGATTCTCTAGGACTAGCTTGAAATCTAGCACAAAGGTATACACTAAACTGGATATCTGGTCGGGATGCAGTCAAATAAAGCAAAGAGCCAATCATACCTCTATAGACCTTTGCATCCACCAATTTACCATTTTCATCCGAATCCAGTGAGTTGAGGTGCTCATAGGAGTTGCAATGATTTTGCTATTTGCCATGTCAAATCTTTTCAGCAGCTCATTGATGTATTTGGATTGATTTATGAAGCACCCATCTTCTCCTTGGTTGACCTGCAAACCGAGAAAGAATTGAAGTTCTCCCATTAGGCTCATCTCAAATTCGCTAGTCATGAGGTTAGCAAATTCCTCACACATTTCAGATTTTGTAGAACCAAACACAATGTCATCAACATAAATTTGAACAATCAAGATGTTCTTACCTTGCTTCTTGGTGAAAAGTGTTTGATCTACCTTACCTCGTGTGTACCCTTTTTCAATGAGGAACGAGCTTAGTCTCTCATACCAAGCTCTTGGTGCTTGCTTAAGTCCATAAAGCGCCATGTCTAGTTTGTATACAAAATCTGCATTGTTAGAATTCTCAAAGCCAGGGGGTTGCTCAACATAGACTTCTTCTTTGATCAAGCCATTCAAGAAATCACTTTTGACATCCATTTGATATAGCTTTATCCTAAGGGAGCATGCAAAGGTAAGTAAAATTCTGATGACTTCGAGTCTAGCAACAAGGGCATAAGATTCATCAAAGTCTACCCCAAACTCTTGATTATACCCTTGAGCCACCAATCTAGCCTTATTTCTTATTATCTTGCCATCCTCACTTAGTTTGTTCCTAAAGACCCATTTAGTGCCTATGACAGATTGTGATGAAGGTCTAGGAACTAGATGCCAAACTTTGTTTCTCTCAAACTGGTTTAGCTCTTCTTGCATGGAATTTATCCAGTTTTCATCTTTTAAAGCATCATCAATATTTTTGGGTTCATGCTGCGAGACAAGAGCAAGTTGATCTAATTCTTCCACAATTTTAAAATGTGACCTAGTTCTAGGTGGGTCATTCAAGCTACCAATGACATTCTCCAAGGGATGATCCTTAAGAATTCTAATATTTGTAGAATCGTTACCTTCTCCTGGAGCTTGATCCCTTGCATTGCTTGATTCAGCTAGGTCACCATCTTCTTTTATTTCTTCTTGTGGAGGATCACTCTTGTCCTTTATGCTTAGGAATTCCCCATCTTCATCGTTTTTCCTGCAAGAGTTATCATTGTTAGAATCATGATATCATCAAAGAAACATGGGGTGATTCTTCCACAGTTTGACTTTTGATATTATAAATTCTATAAGCCCTAGATCTATCAGAATATCCAAGGAATATACCTTCATCGCTCTTAGGCTCGAATTTATCTAAGTCTCTTTTGTCATTGTTGTGAATGAAACATTTTGACCCAAACACTTTCATATGTGAGAGAGAGGGCTTTTTACCTTTCAGCAACTCATAAGGAGTCTTTTTGGTGTGTGGCCTTACCATAGAGCGGTTGATAATGTAACATGCCGAGTTTACCGCTTCAGCCCAAAACCTCCTTGGAAGTTGCCGTTCAGCAAGCATGGTTCTTGCCATCTCTACAAGTGTCCGGTTTCTCCTTTCAACCACACCGTTTTGCTCCGACGTTCTTGGTGAAGAAAATCGGTGTGAGATCCCTTCGGCCCTGCAAAGGTTATAGAAGTTAGCATTTTCAAATTCACCACCGTGATCAGATTGAATCTTGGAAATTTAAACTCACCGTCCTGCTTTATCTTCATGTAGAGTGCCTGAAACTCATCAAAAGTATCATTTTTGTGTGTGAGAAAGAAAACTCATGTGAACCTAGAAAAGTCATCCACCAAGACATATCCATATTTTCTACCACTTAAGCTAGCAGTTCTGGTTGGGTCAAATAGGTCCATATGAATTAGCTCGAGTGGTTTGGATGATGTATTTTCAGATCTTCCCTTGAATGATTTTCTAGTTTGTTTACCTAGGACACATGCATCACACAATTTATTTTCTTGTTTAAAGGATAGTTCAGGCAAACCTTTCACCATTGAATGCTTCAAGAGTTTATGCAAGACATTGTAGCTAGCATGTCCTAGTCTACGATGCCATAACCATGCAATTTCAGATTTTGGTGCAGCAAGATAAAGGTTTGAATAAGTAGGATCATCTAAGTCAATCATGTAAACATTGTTGACTCTCTTACCAGAAAATTTTACCTTGTCAGATTTTGGTTCAAAGATTTTACATGAGAATCAAACAATACTTTGTGACCTTTATCACACAATTGACTTATGCTTAGTAGGTTATATTTCAAACCTTCAACTAGCAACACATTTCCAATGGAGTTGGAGAGGTTCTTACCTACATTACCTGTTCCAATGATTTTTCCTTTGTTGTTCCCTCCAAATGTGACATGTCCTCCTTCCTTTTCCTCCAAGAGACAAAATTTTGATTTGTCTCCGGTCATGTGTCTTGAACAGCCGCTATCAAGGTATCACCTGTTATGTATGGCTGCAAGACACTCCTGCACAAGCAATTAAGCAAATGTGTTTGGAACCCAACCAAATTTGGGTCCCATCATATTCTTAAAATTTTCAAAGCATGAAATCATTTCTTTTGGAATCCAGACTTTTCTAACATTCATGTTTTGTTTGCTTAGAGCAGGGATTTGGTTTTTCTTTTCAACTTTGACATTCATTTTCTATTTGGAGGTTCTTGGTTGGAATTTGTGAAAGTTTGATGAGGTTTGCTTCTTAAACCATTGAGGCCGTTGGTTGGTTTTGGGTTGAAAGTGATTGTTTTGCCACCTATGGGATTGATGAACACATGAATCACAATTTCTCCAAAAGTATGGTGGTGTTGGCCTATATGAATGTGCAATCCAGTTTTGGTGATATCTGGAAGATTGAGCATGCAATGGCCAAGAAGGTGTTGACATATGCTGCGGGGAAGGTCGACCTTTCTTAGGTCTTTGGACAGGCTTTTTGGGAATGTTGGTGACTCCCCCTTCAATCTTTTCTTTTCATTTCTCCTTTTGTTTTTGTTGGTTTTGTGTGGGAATTATGTTTGAGGTGGAGGCTTCAGAAGATGAGACAAATGTGACTGCTTTTAGCCCAATTGGCCTTTTGTTTGTTGGTTCAAAACCCAACCCTTCCTTGTTAAAATTCATCCTAGTACCTAGCAAAGCATCTAGGTTTTCTTTTCCATCCACAAAATTTTTTAAGGATTGTTGTTTATCCTTCAATTCTTTTTGTAAGTTTTCAATGTTTTGCAAGAGTTGAATGTTGACATGTTTTACAGCTTCATGTTTTTCATTACTCAGTTTGCTGTTCTTTTCATAGGTTTGCATTTTTAGCTTAATGCTATCAATCTCATTTCTCAAGTTTTCATTTTCAGTTTCCAAATCAGCCATTTCTTTTCTTCCTTCTTCCAAATCCTCAATCATTTTCTTAAGATCTTCAATTTCAGTTTCAAGTAGAGCATTCTTATCATCCTTGTTATGATCATGCACAAAAGAATTGATTTTCTTTTTCAATGATTTATTTTCCTTTTTGTACATTTCATATTTTTCCATGAGTTGTATATATGCATCCTCCCAATCATCAATTGTATAATCTTCAAATGGAGAATTTACCTCAATTTCTTCGTCACCTTTGGCCATGAGGCAGAAATCTTCTTTTTCTTTGTCCGATGAGCTAGTTCCATCATTACTTTCCTCTTCATCGCTCCATGTGGACACCATGGCCTTGTTATTCTTCTTGCCCTTCCATTTGTCGACTTTTCTGAATCTGTCGGGAGAGTCATTCTTGAAATGCCCTGGTTTGTTGCAAGAATAACAAATGATTTTGTCAGATTTCTTAGGGTTTTCAAAATTAGATTTGAAACCATTTCTTACCCTTGACCTTCCTCTCATGAAGCTCTTACCTTCCTTTCTCAGGAATTTCTTGAACTTACGTGTGAGCATGGCTACGTCATCCTCATCTCGCTCACTTCCCGAATCCTCACCTTCATCAGAAGTATCTTGACGGCTGGGTCCAGCTTTAAGAGCTAGGGACTTCTTTTTAGGTGCCTCAGCCTCTTTGTTCTTGAGGTTGATCTCATAGGTCATTAATGACCCAATGAGTTCATCTATCTTGGTGGTTGCGAGATCTCTTGATTCTTCAACAACGGTTGCCTTCGTATGCCATGCTGGAGTTAATGATCTGAGAATTTTTCTTACAAGTTCTTGCTCTGTATATTTCTTTCCCAAATCAGTTAAACTATTAGTAAACACAGTCAAGCGAGCATACATATCTTGAATTGACTCATCAGGCTTCATGCGGAACATTTCATATTCAGAAACTAAAATATTGGATTTTGTTTCTCGTACCTGATAGGTTCCTTCGTAGATTACCGCTAGCTTATCCCACATCAATTTCGCAGTTGCGCAGGTGGCTACTCTTGAGAATTCAACTGGATGGAGTGAGCATTGCATGATATGTTTAGCACTCCAGTTGACGGTGGATTACCGTATTTGTTCTTTGGTCCACAAGTCCTCATTATCTGTAAGCTCATACGGACCTTTGCCGATCACTCGCCAAAGTTCGTAGTCTTGGGCGTGAATGAACACCTGCATACGATGTTTCCAATAGGGATAATTAGATCCAGTGAAATAAGGAGGCCTATTCACATAATGTCCTTCAGGTAAATAACCCTTAGACGCTGATCCACCATTTCCCTCAAGGTCGTTGGACCCCATAATGAGATATTAGGCTCTGATACCACTTGTTGTGTAGTGGACAGCGGATCTAGAGGGGAGGGGTGAATAGATCTGCCTCTCTTTTCGCAATGTAACCCTCTATATAGCTAGATGAGATAACTTGCAGCGGAATATAACTAGCTAAACGAAGAACACAGTGATTTACTTAGCAAGATGATTAAGCAATATAGATATAGAACCTAAGCATGCATCTAACACAAAGCAATCGCACAAGCAAACCACAACACATAATATTTTAAGGTGGTTCGGACTGAATCCCCAGTCCTACGTCCACCCCTCACCAAATTCGGTGAGGCTCCACTAGTGCCACGCACTGAACCGCAAATCGAAAAGACACCGATTGCCTTCCTACTAACCGCCGGTAGGGACGTCAACAACGCAGATCGGACAACCTCCGATTGCCTTCCTACTAACCACCGGTAGGGACGATTCTCAGATTCAATTGTTTGTATGAAATGAAAAGGAGAACAAATATGAAATCACTCAAACAAGATATAGAGTATGCTGAAAGAAAAGAATCTTGTCTGAGTTGCAGAAGCTTGAATCGGATGCTTTGACAGTGTCTTCTTTCTTGCGGGATGATCTTTCTTGAACCTCTTCTAGTTGATGAAGAAGACGATGGATGTAGCTTCAATCTTCCTTTTGATCTTCTTGAGTCGATGAAGAAGATGTAGAAGATGTAGGATGCAGCTTAGATCACCCTTGAGAGCCTTGATTGCTTCTAGCTTCCCTGGAGGTTACTTGTTTCAGATCTCACCTTGAAACCCCTTGGAATGGATGAAGAACTCCTGCCCGAAACACTGTTCACGGAGGTGCTACAGTGCCCGCGAATGGACTCCCTTGGTCTCTCTTGAAACCTTGAAGCATTAGAGTTTCTAACCCCTCATGTGTTAGTTTTATAACCCTTGGAATGGTCCTTGGACACCCCCCAGACCAGATCCATAAATCATGGGAGATTAGGTGAGTTTTGATTAAACAAATACATGGAAAGGGGCTGGCCACGAGGTGGAATTCGAAGTCAAACATGGCTGCATCGGGGCTGGCGGTCGACCGAAATTCATGGGGCGGTCGACCGGAACCTGTAAAATCTCCAACTTTTCGGTTCTGGGAGAACCGGTCGACCGGAAAAGTAGGGGCGGTCGACCGAAATCTGTAATTCCTGGAGTGTTTCATTTCTGGAAGAACCGGTCGACCGGAAAGGCAGGGGCGGTCGACCGAAACCTATAAAACGTGTAATTCTTAGGCTCTGGCAAATCTGGTCGACCGGCCAAGGTGTGTAGGTCGACCGGAAACACCTATACCTGCAAAAATAAAGTGTTAGACCAATGAAACATGTCCATAAGTCAATATATTCATGTCCTCATCAATTTCATGAATTTTAGGATTGAAATCAACTTAGAATATGCTTTGAGCATTTCCAAATATTGTTCCGGGGGCTCCGCCCCCGAAAACCCCCGCAAGGGGCGCTGCCCCCTTGACCCCCGCGACCTGACCGAGCAGGTCGATCCCCGCGACCTGACCGCGCAGGTCGATCTGCGTGCGAGGGCGCAACATTGAGCTTTCACTTGTCCATTCATTTGCATATCTGTCATGAACACAACAGCACATATGTCAGTCATATAAGAGTGAAAAATAACAATGACTAATAGTGTTTAGCCATTATCAAAACCAAGAATACCACAGAATGCATATGACCATAGAATGATGTCGAATGGCCCAAGTGACCACAGAATGACTCAAATGACTTCAGGGACACAACAGGTCGGAGGTCTTTTAGCAGCCAACTTGCCAGTGCCGGGGTATGCCCTGAGGCAGTGTACGTTTCTTTTCTTGTAGACTGTACTTGTGGACTGGACTCTGTAATTATATTAAATTGTTACAAAATATAAATTTTATTTCTAACAATTAATTATTAATTCTACAATTTATTTCATACTTTGTTTAGAATTTCAATACATAACCACACCAACCCAATTAACCCTTCCGAGCTTCCCAGCTCGTGGGTGGCACATAGGATCCAAATGGTATCGGGTTTGCCTCGGTATCCAGATCTTGGGTCGTTACATCGAACACCTTTGTTTCTACTATCGAAGGAGAGAGTCGGGAACCGCGAGAGCCGCGACGTCGGGAGGGCTTAGTCCACGCAACGGTGACAGAGCAACAACAACGTAATAAGGGTGAATAGAAGTAGAGAGACTGGTCTTAGTGTAGGTACTGGAGAGGGTACGAACTTTGGGTTTATGAGAACGAGGCATTGGCTTGAAATGAGGATCAGTGGACGTTGGCTTGACAAGGAGTAGGCAGGTTCTGACCCGGGCGTGGAGCGGCTGACATTGATTCGGCAAGGAGCAGGCAGATCCTGGCTTGGGTATGGGGTCCATCCGGCTAGAGGATTTGGGACCGAACTGGGAGACGGATAGCAGTCTGCTGAATGGCATTGAGATTGGTGGCTGGAGAGGCTGGAAATCAATTCCTTGACTGGATGACATCACTACATGCCCTGAAAGGCATCATATGGGGGCATGAAAACTTAATTACAAGTGTGTGCAAGTCACGGGAAAATTCCATCATCTGTAACGGTCCCCAGGTCATCTGCCGCTGCCAGATGGGGAGCAACGCACGCTGCCGGATGCATTGTTTGCTGCCGATTGGATTCTCTCGCCGGATGAGGCTGCAGCAGCCGGTGCTACCAGCTAGTTAGCCGCGAAGGGGCTTGCCGGTTCAGTAGGTTTGTCGGATGGGCAGACAGTGCTGCCAGTTGAGGGGCCTACCAGATCGGATCGGCTGAGGGTGCCGATTTGGAGGGGGGAAAGCCCTGCCGGTTAAAGAATGGGCATCCCGCCCTTTCAAAGGGGGGGGTATGGCCTTGCCGGTTCGTTGAACGGCAAAGCTGCCGGATCGTGGGCACTACCGATTCGTCTCCCCTCTCTTTCCTTTTATTATTTTCCATTCTTCTTCTTTCGTTCTTCTTTTTTCTTCTTTTCCTTTGCTCTTCTTTTAATGTTCGGACTCCTACGACCTGGTTTGTGGTCGTACATCTTCGGGAGTATTTTAGACTCCTTTGACTTCAAGTTTAATTCGTCCCTTGGGACGTGAATTCGTGGTGGTTTGGCACCACTTATAACCAATTTCTTTAGGCATCTCGAGCCCGCCGTTTGTATTGTTCGCTACTGTTGGCACCCAAAATATGATCAATGACAATCACGCATGAACGACAAAAAGAATGCAGCCCGTCGAAGTGCAAAAGCCGAAGAAATTCAATACACAAGGGTCCTCTCAGACTGCTGAAGCCTCAGGTCATCTGAGGAGAGCGTCAGGGATTCCACCTCAAGACGGTCGGAAGAAATCCACAACAAACCGACAGTGACGTTCGGCCTGCCCAACAAACCAATATCTCCGTCGTCCGTGCCAAACAAACCCTCTCCGTCGTCCGATCAAGACAAGAATGTACCTGGTGGTTCACCACCTGATAAGGAACCCTCCCAAGGTGAAGAAATGTCTCTAGCCCCTCAGAACAAGGTGCCGAAGGCCATATCAGCGGAAGACCTGAGTGACCCGACGCGGGTACGTCTTCTTACTAGATAGGTCTGTTAGTGACCAAATAGCTGCCCAGCCAAGGCGAAAGCACCCCGGGTGGTGATCCACTGCCTGGAGATGTTATTAGTACAAATGAAGTCGGCCCGATAACACAGATCACAGTGTTGAAGGCCGTATCAGCGGGAAACTCCCTTGGGCATTTGCTTCTTTCCCTCTTGCTAAACCTCCCTTGGGCATTCTTCTTTCCCTCTTGCTAAAACCCCTTGGTGACTTATTCTTTCCCTCTGGGCGTGGCCGCACAGAGGCCGCTCGTTTAGTTCACTCTCTCATTCCATCTTTTCTTTCCCTTGGGCATTTGCCTCTGTATTCCCTTTTGTTTCTAATAGGAGGATGTAAGCGAGCGGCCTCTGTCCGTCCACGCCCGACCATGTCCGTGTATACCCTATTTGATTATATGTCTTAAGCTATGTGATGACCCTCGGGTCTGAATGAGAATATTGGTTCCTCGGGTCTGAATGAGAATATTGGTTCCTTTTTTTTTCTTCTCTGCTACATTTACTTTCATATCGCCGTTTGCCGTGCTGGATTTCTTCCGTCGATGCCAAACACGCCCTGGGCTACCTGAGGGCCATATTAATGCCATCCCCCTCCCTGGGGCTCTCTCAATGTATTGGTTACATCGAATATACCGTGTGTTTATCGTGGGTTCATGTTTGAGTATACCTGCAGGTACTAAACATTCCTCCAATATCAGTTTTTTTTAAATGCTCTCAGCATTTCATTTGCCTTGATAAGACCATTCTGAATAAGTTGCATCATCCAACATGGATCCCTTGGTTTTGCCCATTGAGCTTCTGACACTGCTGATTCAGCTGTACTCAGAGGGAAAGTGCACTTCTCTATCTATCACTTCAATGCAGTACTTCATATAATGAATTTCAGCTATCATCTGTTGTAAAAAAAAAAAACTCTTGGCTGAAGGATGCATATCATCTATGTCAGATGCCAGGGAGGCGAGGTAGTTCTGGGTATCTCTGGAACTGGTAATTCATTCTCAGATCCCAAAATTTGTCTCATTGCAGCTCTAATGGATGGGATTAAATTTGTGATCTCTTTTATGGAGAAGATATCGTGCATATGCAAATTTTCTTCCTCTTCTCCCTTTTATCATGAGGCAGCTTGGCCTCAAAAAAAAGGGGGGGGGGGTCGACCCTCTGGAGCAAAGGGGTCGACCCCTGTACGGGTTTCTGCACTGGGGTAGCCCAGACAGAACCAAATGCAGGCCTTGAATTCCATTTTTTTTTTAAAGCATCAATTGCTCCTGAACAAAATGCATTGTCACATGCAAGTGTTTCTGCAGAAAACTCTGATTTGGTCTGAGGATCCCTTCCTTGTTCTCTTGCTTCATCTTCTTTATCTTATTCATCTTGGCTCTCAGTAGCCCTTTAAAGGCTTGGTCATCATTGCATCCCCCCCTTTTTTATCATCTTCATGCTTGCTGCACATTAATATTAATGAGATTGAAGATATTAACTAAACAAGATAACTAAATTCTTTGAATCTCCCCGATCTCACACGATCACACAAACGCATATATCATGTAAACCACACAATCCCACAATGCAAACCACAAGGCAATGAGATGTTTAAGGTGGTTCGGGATCACGACGGGCTCCCTACGTCCATCCCTCACCAAACCCAGTGAGACTTCACTCGGGGATAAATCCTCAAACGAAGACGACACTCCAACAACACACGGGGACACGCCCCAACACACACACACAAGGAGACGGAGTCTCCAACACGATCCGACCACGGATCAAACACACACACTGCTGCAACACCGCAGCCCAATATGCCCACAACCGTACGCAGACGGTTCAAAACACGACCGTACACCGACGGTCCACACACACCACTTCTAGTTCAAAGAAATCAAGAAGAATATGCAAACATGCTCAAACCAAAGTATAGCCTCCCCAAACGGAGACGACACTCCAACAACACACGGGGACACGCCCCAACACACACACACAAGGAGACGGAGTCTCCAACACGATCCGACCACGGATCAAACACACACACTGCTGCAACACCGCAGCCCAATATGCCCACAACCGTACGCAGATGGTTCAAAACACCACCATACACCGACGGTCCACACACACCACTTCTAGTTCAAAGAAATCAAGAAGAATATGCAAACATGCTCAAACCAAAGTATAGTCTATGAGAAACATCACAAACATATAGAAGATGTAGAAAATAATCCCCCTTTGTAGACTCTTCAAGACTTCAAGTGGACGTAGACGGATGACTGCGATTTTGACATCACCGGAATCCTCTCTTCATTCTGCTGCACTTTCTCTTCTTCCTCTAGCTTCAAAAATCCATGGATGGAGATCAGATCTTCCCTTGAATAGCTCCTTCTTCCTTGCTCCTTTTTCTTCACCTACAAGATAGAGAACATTAGCTCAAAATGGGGATTTCTTATCAAATTCGGAGTTCACATGAGAGCATATATAGAAGACATGAAAAGACCATTATAACCCTTCTAGAACCATCCAAAAAGACCCTTATATGACTCCTAAGAACCTAGGGGCAAAAGGGTAAAGGTTTGAGCACAAATGGATTGGGTTTAGATGGGTTTCGGAAAGTCCTTTGATCTTGGAGGGTTTTTACTAAGGATCTTAACCTGCAAAACCATGAGAAAAATGATTAGAACATTAGCTCAATAATCCAAATTATAAATGCATGAAGTACATACATGTAGCACATGAAAAAAGTGCTTTACATGTGAGTAACTAGAAACCGTAATCCACGTGAGTGATTTGATCAATCTTCTTAATGTTCAATCAAAGCAAGAACCAATTCACACTTCATAACAAGAAGGTTATATGATTCAATACATGAAACTCAAAGACTTCTTGTAGAAGATACTAAAGTTTAGGAGCTCATTCATTCCACGGTTTGTATGAACATATTGAACATGTTTCAAGCCCAAAAGCCCTATGAAGTATATGCATAGAATGCAATAAAAACCATATGAAATATACATGTAAGCTCAATCAAGATTCAGTTTTCCTCAGTCATAAATGAAGAGCAACCAGTCAAGCATTTGATCAAAAGTATGAACCTTGAAAAACCAAACACACATGAGGCCAAGTGCAATCAAGGTTTGTATTGAACCCACAAACCAATCTCAATTATATGAAACCCCTCATGAATAAGCATGAAAACCTTATCAAAGGACGAATAACACACCCAACATCAAGAACCTATAGCAATGAATATAAACAAGGTGTGTGTTCCAATTTGGCCATCTTCTACCAAGCTTCTCATGGGATGAGTAATCATGAATGCACACCATCATCAAAAACATATGCAAGCATAAAATCATATGCAAGCAAGCATGACATACATAAAGTTTAGTTATCATCAAAATCATATTGCAATGCATAAGGTTTAGTTATCATCAAAACATAAACATATGCAAGACACAACACCCCGAAATCTGATGATAACCCCCCTTTTTTAGAAGAGCATCAGCTGCTCAGGGGTTGAATGCTTGCCACAGGCAAGTGTTCGTGCATAAGCTTCCATTTTTTTTTGATCTGAAAACTTACTCCCAACCTTTTTTGTTTTATCCTTTTTTGTCTGGTTCATCCTTGTTTCAGCAGCCCTTTTTTTTTGAAATTCTGCAAATCATGGTATTGCCTTGTGTTTAATGTGCATTGGCTCATATTAACCCTTGTTTGTTCAGTGACAAGTTCATAATGCCGTTAAGATTCCTTAAAGGGGGATTTTTATGGATTTTTTTTTTGTAATCAAAGTGTTTTTACATCATTTTTATCATTATTGCATTATTATTTTGTTATTTCATTTCATTATTTATCATTTTTTTGATTTTTATGAATTTTTAGAAAATCAGCAGACCAGCCTGTTGACTGGCAGGAAGGTAGGTCGACCTGCTGCTCAGGACAGGTCGACCTTCCCTTAAGCAAAGCAGCAGCCCAGCAGCATTTTCTGTTTATTCCTTCTTCTTTGTTCATGAGGTTACTTCACCATGGAGTTTTAGGGGCTGATGAACTCCATTCTTTGCTTTATTCATTGCATTTGCCTTGTCCATCATTCATTCCATTCATCATTTTTTTATATAGGCCACAGGCCCATCGATCTGCACAGACTGCAGGTTTTGCTGAGTCTGAGTTTCAGCACACAGGGCCACCCCTTTCCCCTGGCGTTCTTGTTTATTTAATCTGCCTTGCTCTTTTCTTTTACCTTACTTGCATGCATAATGCATGCTCGTGAGGATGCCCGAGCTGGAGATGGCAGAGGTAGCTGCTGGTGCGAAGAACCGGCAGACTTGAAGTCTGCTGGCCTGCCTGGCAACAGACCTTTCAAGGTCTGCCAGGCCTGCTGGCATTGTGGCTATACCTGTGGGAAGCGGCAGAAATGTCTGCCAGTGAGAAGAATTAGCAGTCTTACAGACTGCTGGTCTGCCTGGCAGCAGACCTCTCAAGGTCTCCTAGGTCAGCTTAACTGATGCAGGGGTCTGCGTAGGGGAGTCACTTGTGACTGGCCATTCTATGCAATTTGCCTTTTGTTGGATTTTGACCTTTATCCTTCATTCGGTCTTTTGAACTGGGTCTACTCCCTGCAATCTTTGTATGCAAGAGGGCCTGAATGGGCAGTGGCAAAGATGCCTACTGACAGGAGGGGCTAGTGGGCTTGAAGACTGCTGGTCTGCTTGGTGGACGGTAGGGTTACTAGTTGGCCGATCCGTCCACTATCCTTGAGTCAAAAGACTCTACTGAGGTATGAGCATTTCCACGAGTTCTGGAGTTTCTGAATTGTCAAGGGTTTCTGAATTTGAGGGCTGTTAGGTTGCTGGGTTACTACTGAAACAGCAGTCATGCGATTTCTGAACTTTGCCAGAACTTTGATCACAGTATTCAGCAGAATGGGGCAGATTGAATTCTCAACTATATCTATTGTTTGCTCCATGTCCTCACTGCTTGGATCAGCATTCATGGTAAAAGTGCAAGCATGGAGAATGGGATATCTGATGGCATGGTCTATGGGGATTCCAACTGCAATGTTCATTGGAATCTAAGGTCATCTTCTTGAGGAATTGGGAGATTACCTCTCTGAGAAATGGAGAGGTACTGCCTCCTTTTGCTCGACCTTTCTCATACCACTTGGCTGCCCATTCTGAGAAGCATCTGAATAATCGTCACAATCGAAGTGGTCATTCAAAGCATTCTGCACTGGACTACACACAAGATTGCCCTTATAGTCTTTACCTGTATCTTTGAGTGCATCAGTTAGTGAAATTCCGTCACTCACACTTGGTGTCCTTGCATCCTTTGACCCCATATGAGTATGCTGATCTAATTCCATATCATCTCCATCTTGATCAGTTAAAGGAGTCCCCCCCCCACCTCGCAGTGTAGCTTTCTCTAGATTCACCCTTTCAACCTCAGTCATATATGGCAGAAATTCTTTTTATTTTATGCAGAGGGTATCACGTAGGTACACATGCCTAGCTCTTCATCTCCTTTCCCCTTCTTTCTTTTTTTGGGCAGACTGGCCTAACAAGGGGGGGGGGGGGGGTCGACCCCCTGGGCGGCCCCAACAGAAACCCCTCAAGAAGGGGTCAACACCTGGGGTCGACCCCCCCTCAATGGCTAGGTTCTGAGGTTTTGATTTCTTCTCTCTTTGTTTTTGAATCAGCGGCGATTGTTCGAGGATAGAAGTACAAACTAAATGCACATAGGTGCATGGAAACTTCTGTTTCGAGTATTAAGTGTGCATCAATTTTGTTTCTCATCATGCTTTCTTCTGAAGAATTTGTGTTCAGCTTTTCAAGCTGATCTTCATGATATTCTATATGTATCCTTCCTTCAGCTGCCACCTTATTCCGCCCATCCATCCTGCCACATCATTTCTAGTTTGCCAATTTCTGCTTGAAGTCCATCCCCTTTCAATGAGGATCTTGTCAAGATCTTCAAGTGCACGAATTCGAGCTTCATTAAGAAGCAAGATATTTTTTATTTTTTTTATTTTTTTTTATTTCTGATCATGCCTGTCAAATCCTCAGGGTGAGTATTTGGAAGTTGCTCTCCCACGAAAACTTTCCCAATCAGCGGTTGGAAGGTGTTGCTTGAAGACAGCTTAAGGTGCTTTCTTATGGCAACTTTACTATCTGCCTTCCCTTGGAGATCATCAACACTGTATTGATAATGAAGGAAGCTATCTGTTTCAGGATTCCGTACATCAATATCTATCCCCTTGAAGATTCCAAAAAATTTCCGTGAGTGAAAATTCAATGTTCCATGAAGTCCCCGTCCTTCCTGATAGTTAGAGTACACAATTGCCCCCTTAACAGGATTAACTCTGTCAGGTGAGAAATTGTCCTGCATCCTATCTGACCTATTTAGGTTGTGTACATCAAGGCCACATGATGCTTTAAAGGTTTTAAAATTAGTAGGAGCAAGTCAGAGTTTATGTATTGTAATTTAATAATAGGAGAATTCATGTTGGAGATAGTGACAACAGGAAGACATGGTTCTAATTGATGGACATAACATTCCGAAGAGTAGTAGCTTTCGATACTTAGGGTCTATCATACAAGAGAATGGGGAGATTTATGACGACGTTACACATAAAATTAAGACAGGTTGGCTAAGATGGAGAAGCGCATCAGGAGTCTTTTGTGATCGTCATATGCCTGTGAAACTCAAAGGGAGATTTTATAGAACGGCTGTGAGACCTGCTTTGTTATATGGTACCGAGTGTTGGGCAGTACGAAAAGAACACATTCACAAAACGTGTGTAGTAGAGATGAGGATGTTGAGATGAATGTGTGGCAAGACTAAGAAAGACAAGATTAGAAATGAACGCATCCGTAAGGACTTAGGGATAGCCCCAATTGATAGTAAAATGAGAGAAAATAGACTCAGGTGGTTTGGTCATGTGTTTCGCCGCCCTAACTCAGCGTCAGTTAAAAGATGTGACCGAATCTTAGTGGATGCTAGTAAAAGAGCTCGAGGAAGGCTTAAAATGAGATGGTGCGATGTTATTAGGAAGGACATTAATTTCTTGGGTTTAAATGTGAATATAGCACTCGATAGAAACCTTTGGCGGAACAGAATTCATGTAGCCGACCCCAAATAATTGTGATAAGACTCTGATGATGATGATGATGACATCAAGGCCACATGATGCCAATTCTGAAGCGGCTGCTATGCCCTGATATTCAAAATTGTGGCATGT
The DNA here is from genome assembly GCA_022559845.1 of Amorphophallus konjac. Taxonomy (NCBI): domain Eukaryota; kingdom Viridiplantae; phylum Streptophyta; class Magnoliopsida; order Alismatales; family Araceae; genus Amorphophallus; species Amorphophallus konjac. The sequence goes on along the minus strand of JAHNEJ010000868.1, from coordinate 30,412 downwards.
GAAACAAATTCTAGCAGAGTTGAAACCTTTTGTCGCATAGATATCCCAATAAAGTGGTGGGGTAAAGTTGCTTGCCAGTCATGACAATGGATGATGCCTGGCCTTTTTCCAGATTGAAGAAAAAGTAACTCAAGTGCAGCACGGCTAAAGAAAGAGAAACGTTTGAAATCATCATGCTCTCCATAGTACTGCCCTCGCCAGAAGAATTTCCCCAGATGATGAGGCTCAATGAAATATGTGGGAAGACCTTCAACAATCCCAACCCAGATTTTGTTTTTGAATTGCTGACCGTCAAAGTATGAATGTACTGCCACATCCAGTTCCTTTAGGTCACTGGTAAGATCATGACGCATGCAATCATACTTTGGGAGAATAATCTCCACAAGATGCCCTCTCTTTTGCAGTGCTTTACTTAAACCAGTAACATCTCCCAAACCTCCAACCTTTGCAACTGGTGCCATCTCTGCTGCAATATGAGCAATGTACATTCCTAAACCTTTCGAGATGACATCAAATTGAGAAACATCACCACAGATTCACGTTTACTTTTACCCTTGGAAGCAATGTATACATAATGAATTTGGCCATCCCTCTTCCATGCCATTTCTCTCAACACATCTGCATCATCATTGGATATTCTCCTCTCAAGCAACCAACTCTCAACACAATATAGCTCTTTGCAGAGCAAAACGACCCTAGATCTGATCTAGTGGTCGTGACAGATGGCTCCAATTCTTCTCTTTTCTTCTCTATGAACAGCACTCTGATTTCTGCAACTTCTTCTCTCCTTCCTCTTTCCTTCATCTCACTCTCTGAATCTTTCTCTAACAGAGGATCTCTCCTTCACGATGATGGCTCTATTTTCTTCACCCACTTCTTCTCTTTCTCAATGATCTATATATCTTTGATTTCAGGCGAAAACCCTTTATTTATAGGCGGGAGATAGAGAGCGCATGGATGGCACTTTCCTGCTCATTTTCCAAGCAACTTATCCTTGCTGGCAGTCCATGTGTCAGAAGGTTGCTGGCCATGTGACAGAATAGCAGTCAACGAGGCACCCTGGGATCACGCGCTACTTATTGGGTCACGCGCGAACTTAAGTTCATGCGTATTCAATAAAGGCATTTCGTCAAACACTTTGCAGGCATATTGAAGCAATCATAATGTATTTGACTTAACCATGCAGACATGTTGTAGAGAGAGAAAAATGATCGATGGTCATGAATAGGTCTTATTCAGATGCTTAGGGTATGACTTAGTTCAAGCAGACAGAACACAGAGAATTCTGTGAAATTTGGCATGACAGCACCACTGGCATCGACCTAGACCTTGACCTTATACAGAAGATAAGAAGACTTGCATTGACCTTTGTTCATGAACTATTCAGATTATCACTGACCTCAGTGCATAGGACTCCATACTAGCATCGACCTTAGTAGATACTAACGTCGACCTTAGTTCATGAAATAATGCAGACTAGTACCAACTTTAATGCATGACTCTATATGCTGACAAGGTAACTTGCATCAACCTAATTATGCGGACAAGGTAACTAGCACCGACCTCACTAAGCAAACAAGGCAACTAGCATCGACCTCACTACATGAGCGACGCAACTAGCATCGACCTCACTTTATGCAAGCATGGCAACTAGCACCGACCTCACTTCATGAGAAACGCAACTAACACCGACCTTAAGTGTGCGTGAGATGCTACTAGCACCGACCTTACTTAGTGAAAGACGCAACTAGCGTCGACCTGACTTGATGGAAGATGCAACTAGCATCGTCCTGACTTAATGCAGGATGTTACTAACATCGACCTTAGTAATGAATGTCTGAAGCATGCATCGACCTTATGAGGATTAAGACCATGCTATCACCGACCTTATGAACATGCAACATTAAACTAGCATAGATCTTATGACCACTAAGACTGCTCATGTATGCAGACTGTTTGACAGAATGACTAAACGACTATGTATAGACTCAGTGCATGCATTGACCTTAGCTTATGCATAACATCAAGCATATGAATCATATAAACAAGCACTTTATCACTGACATGATTCATAGTGTGTCATCATCAAAACTAGAGATCCAACATTCTCCCCCTTTTTGATGATGACAACTATGAGTCATGTGTATTTATTCACAAACTCAATCATTCAATTCACAAGAAAACAGTATGCACTCTTCTTGACAAGAAGATCTGCATTTCATTTCATTTTTCAACAGTCGTCACAATGCTTGAAATGAAGAGGAAAATCATCCAAAATGATTACATGACATGACAGTCTTGACTATATGAGAATGCACCTAAACTTTGTACAACAGTGAGAAATCTGTCTTTTGTCTTTCAAAAAACTTTCAAAGTCCAAGTCCCATCTGATTTCAGCAGATAAATGCAAATACAAAAAACAGTCACAGCATCTCATATCAGTTCTTCTCTCAGCCAGACACAGAATTCTTCAATCATACAGATCACAGCATCATATATTCATCTATCCAGAGCACGATCATCACAACACCATCATCATCCAAACAGCATCACACAACATTGACACAAACATGACTCCATATATTCTTCTCCCCCTTTGTCATTGTCAAAAAGAATAAACCAAGAAGAAATGTATAGCCTGTTCAGAACCATCAAATGTCTGCTGCAGAAGTGCGAGAGACTGCAGCGGCTCTACCAGCTGAAGAGCTTCTTCTCCCCCTTTGTACTGCTCTGCTTGCAACTGTTATAGGAGATGCTTGACTAGAGCTTCCCTGTAGCGGTATGGGTAGAGCTCGTGGAAATGTGTGAGGAATTCTTTCCACTTTAGTGCCCAGTGCTGCAAATTTAGTATTTAGTTTCTGGTCGGTTGCTTGTACTTGGGCATGCAGTTCTTTGACAGAAGATGTGAGGTCTACGAACCATGAGTTTATCATTGTAGTTACATTTTCAAGTTGGGTAGTTTGTTGATTGTGAATATCTGCCATGAAGGTAGAGGTGCTGGTAGTCTGTTCAGAAACAATAGTTCTGAAGTTGGCAGATAAGTATTGCACCCTTTCTTGTACAATATCCAGCTTTGTGTAAAGATTCCCCAACTGAACAATGGTCCCTTGCACTTCATCTGACATGCTGGTTATGCTTTGTGACAAAGATTGCTGCCCTTGACGAATAATAGTCATTTCATTTCTGATTCTTTGTTGTTCTTGCCTAATTTCTGATTGATTTCCACTTAGATCAATCATTATTGCTCCTGCTTGTTGACAAACATGTAACCGGGAATCTATACATTCATGCAGTCTTTTATCTGAAACAAACTTGTCTCTGAAAATTTTTTCCCATTGGGTGTTTACAGTTTGTTCCAAGTGTATCAGTCTTGTTTCATGCCTCTCAACAGCCAATCTTAATTGAACAAGTGAAGAATTCATAATACCAAACTGAGTCATCAATAAATTTACTAATGTGGGATCAGATGATCTTGGACCTGAAGTTGATGCTTCAAAATCTTGTGGAATTTGCTGCTCTTCTGGGGACAGTGGTGGTTGAATTCCAAAACTAGTAAGTGGTCCATGATGAGGTCCATAGTCTGGGGCAGGACCTTGAAGAACCTCTTGTGGTAATTCAACCTGTTCTTGTTCTAATACAGACTGCTGCTCTGCTGCTCTTCCAGCGCTTGTTCCACTTGTTGTTCCTCAACATGCATCTGCTGCCCCTGTAGACACTCTTGTTCATCCATTTCCATCTGTTCATTCTGCTGTTCTGGTTGAATTTCAATTTGCTGCTGCTGCTGTTCTATTGGTTCAATGAGCTGATCAATATGTTGATCAAGATGGTGCATTATTTGCTCATCAGATAAAAACTGTTGTTCTAGCTCATGGAGACCTTGTTCTATCTGCACATCTCTTTCTATTTCATCCCTTTCCTCTTCTTGCGCCTCAGAGACATGTTTTTCCCGAATCAATTCATCATCTTGTTCTACAATTTCTGTCTCTTCCTGCTCATGCTGCTGAACTTGTTCCACAGGATCCATCTCTTGTTGCTGCTGCTGTTCAGACACTAATTGATCAACTTGCTCTTCTGTCATTTCCTGTTCAACTAGCTGTGGCTGCTGCTCCCCCTGACTCGGAATTTCCTGCAGGGGTTCTGTTTGCTCTTCTTCCTCTTCATTAATAGCCACTGGGGGCTGCTCAACTTCCTTTTCTGCCAATTCCTGAGTAGGCTCATCCTGAGTCTTCAGTTTCATGAACTTCATGATGAAGTCCATGTTATAGATGTTCACCTTAGAAACTTTCTTGAATTTCTCATTATCCAAAGGCACCTTTAGCTTTCTGAACACTGCAGTGAGGTGAGCTGCATAAGGTAGGTGTCTTCTGGACTTTTTGCATGTACCAATTGTTTGAATCATGATTTTTGGCAGACAGATCTTAATGTTCTTAAATAGACAGAACAAAATAAATCTCTGAGTTTCAGTGAGTCTCCCCCTGCCACCATCTTGAGGGGTAATGATAGTGGTCAACATATGGTGAACCCGCCTTTTCAAAGGTAAAAATCTATTTGCATTAAAGTTTACCAACTTTGTCTGACTGGAATCAGATAAATCACTTGGCTGGTCAGTCAGAACGGAATAGGCTTCAAATTCATCATACTCAAAGTTCTCCGCACACTCTCCCTCTTCAGGAATTCTGAATACTTTATGAAGAAATTCCATAGTCAACACAATTTTAATACCTCTAACTTTCGACTTAATCCTGGATTGCTCAGGATCACACTTCATGTTGCTATAGAATTCAGAAACCAGTCTAGGGTAGTAAAATCTGTGTTTTCCCATAAATTTCTTCCAATTTTGAAATTCCATCAGATTCAACAGTTCGGGGAATTCATCAAGCATTTTCTTGTCATCGACATCAACAAATCGTGGGAAAATAATTTTTGCGTTTCCACTTACAGACTTTTTCTTGGACTTAGAACCAACTATATCTTCAAACCGCTGAGAGATCTTTTTCTTCACTGTCCGAAGCTGTTTTGCCAGTGATTCTGAAGCTTTTTCTTTTCCTTTCTCAGTACTTTCTGCATGCATGCCTGATCCGGCACCTTCATCTCGCACATGCTTTGATCTTTTCTTCTTGTGAGAATTGACTGCTACCTCCTTTCTTGTATTTTCGGCCTCTGGTCCTTGCTCCTCTGTAGACTTTCGCTTCATCCTGACCTCTTTTCTTGGACGAACTTCTTCTTTCTGAGCGCCCCTGGACTCAGATTCATGCTTCTCTGTCGCCACTTACTTTCCTAGACTCTTGGCTGCTGGAGACGACATAGTAGAAGCGATTAAGAAGGAAGAGGGTGCTGGACAACAAGGATGAGAACAATAGGAACAGAGTGTGGGGACCGCTGCACGAGGGTTTTGGAAAAATAGAAAAGAGAGAAGCGAAGAGGTGAAGACGTCGAAGCGGGAGGGTTTGAACAGGAGACAGCTAAGACGGAAATGAAGGAGTTGCATGGAGGTAAGGTTTTAAACAAAGTGAGAGTGAGAGATTTTTAACTTTACCAATCACTAGAGGAAATTACAGTTCTGCCCTTCTCCTTTAGACAAACCCTTTTTCAGATGAGTATGAAAACTGTGATTTAAAGGCATTAAATCTTGATTCATGAGAGCTCTTAAATCAAACCTATGATGCATAGACAATGAAGTTAAACCAAATTTACTAATGTACTCATTCAACTCACTGACCATTGATCTTACTCAACATTTTCATTAAACAAATGTGGTGAGAAAATACCCCTTATATTCAAAATAAACAGATTTAGAGTTTCTGAATTAACACAGAGTCAACCATTTTAAATTTTTTTAATTATTTTTTTTATTTTTGCTGAGCACTCTAGTATCACCACACCTTTTTACTCAAGGAGACATGTTTACAAGACACCGGACTCCCTGGTTACTCAGTGAAGTCTACTTTCATGCTTTAGACTTATGAACAGAGATAACCCACTTCTTCATGACATAATCTCTAGACTTCATTGATCTAGATGATTAGTTTCTCAGAAAATGTGTCATTGCTCTGCCTCTTTCTCAATTTTATTTGATGGCGTATTCTCTGGTTTTATATCAGTTTTAACTCAAAAAATGTTTAAAGTCAATATAAGAGAATAACTTTCTTCCCAACAGTGTTTTATTACTTATGAATTTCAGACTTCAGGTAGTGAATTAGACTTTTCTATTTTCAAAATGGTTTAAAGACATTGTAAATGCAGTTAAGGTTAACCTTTGAACTTCAAGATTAGATTTAATCTCCTTACTATCAACAGCCCTCATTGTATGCAAAATCAGGAATTTGTCTTAGGATCCAGAAGATTTTTAATTTCAACTGTTGATCAGTAAAAGTTAACAGATGTTAAGGAATGCTCCCCCTGAAGAACAGACAATATAACAGAATTTTGACTGAACAAAAGATAATATGTTAAGATAAATTCAGATAGAGCTATCAAAGGATGAAATAGAAGACACAATTATGTGTTGGAGTCAAGAAGAGTTGGATGAATGACCTCAGAAGTCTAAGGAGACACTGATGACAGATTTGCACAAGACCAGATCCTTTCCAATTGACATCCCATACACTTCAGAAGATGAGAACATTAAGTATGATTGACCAACCGGCTTAAATGATTAGCTACACCCTCAAACACCTTGAATTTATTCTTGGACAGATCAGCAAACAGCAGATAGACTTAACTAGCATCAGACAACACCACTCATTCAGTTCTGATATCTGCAGCAGTTCATCAATTCAAAAATCCAAAGCAGCAGACATACACATCCTGCCAGCAGAAAAATCAGCCTCACTGTTCTCTCATACTAAGAATAGCAGCATTGACAGTCTACACTGAGCTCTCCCTCACATTGAACAGCAATTTCAGACCAACAGCAAATTCTGACAAACAAAGGCTGTTCAAAATTTCTGACAGAATGGACTTAGCTCCCCCTTCCTATGTGCAGGAACATCAAACAGCAGACTCTTTCTCACAATGTACACAGATATGCAGCTTATGAATGTAAAAATGCAAATTTATCACTATATGCAGATTGACCCTTGGTACTTGGCGGAGAACCAGCCTCTAAGCATGATGTGGGTTTCCAGACAAACATAATCTGCCCTTCTCCCAACGTATCATTTGATATACCACAGGGTCATGCATGAATATGCCTTGAATCATAAATGACTAATCATAGATGACAGTCTAACATGAAAATTCTCACATGGAATTGCATGAAGCAGATTATCAGCATATATCACTCATAACAAGATAGCATCAATCATCAATAAATTTAATCTAAACAAACATGCAGTATTCCACAGAGAGCATTATTCAAACAACTTCAACAAAAAAAATTGGGGTTTAACTGACCTTTTGTGCCCTGACTTTATTGAACCCCCATTTTATTTAAGTCATCAAGGCACACCTGCAACCAAAAGTTTATTTTGACAATCTGGGAGCCCAAGGGTTCTTGGGTCCCGTTAGCTGAGTTACACCTCTAGCAGGTGTACTCCAAAAAATCCAATTATTCATCCAATAGCATTCAGAACTAGTATGACCCTGTTTTCCACAATTATTGCAAATCGAATATCTATGCATGAAAGCAAGACTGTTTTTGACCTGAGGATTTCTAAATGCAGATAATTTCACATATCCAGAATGAAATTTATTTTTCTCAGCAAACCAGCATTTAGATGCAGCATGTCCAAATTTTCCACAATTAAAACATTTGACTTTCTGAACTTCATGTTTTCTAACATAATTATTATTATTCACGTGACTGTTTTTAGTGTAAACTTTCCTGAACATTTGATCATCTTGAGTCAACAGATTACAGTCATGCATGTGGTGACCCTTTTTACCACAATCAAAGCATGCACTAGATGTGTTTCTGTAATGTCTTTGCACATGGGTGTTCTTAGCAGCATTCACATTTTCACATGCATTTATATCATCAATTCTCAAAACATGACAGCCATCCATAACATGTCCTACCCTACCACAATAGTGACATGTTTTCTTATTGTGTGCATGTGGACCTGTGACAGATTTATTCACTGCATGTGCAGAAGTACCAGAAGATCTAACAGCAGAAACATTAACCTTCTCTCTCTATTTTTCTGGCTTTTTCAGATTTTTTTTTTGTTTTTCAGATTTCTGTGCAGTGAATTGAAACACAGGTGGAACATGAGTTTTGTCTTGCTCAGAACTTTTTACAAACACAGTAGTCATTTTATTTCCATCAGTCTTTTTATTGACTAGACTGTAACCCAGTCCCTCTCTCTGAAAATTCACGTGTGTTCCAAGAAGTTTATTCAAGTTGTCCTTACCCTTGACAAACTTCGACAATGAGTTTTTCAAATCTTGAATTTCTAAATTCAAAGAAGCAATAGAAGCCTCATAGCTAGCAATATCATTTTCACAAGAAATTACCTGCTGATGCAGCGCATTATTCAACCTTTTGGGGTTTCAATTTCCTATTTCAATTTTGTCTCATTGTTAGCTTCAACTTCTTTCATAACAGATTTTCCTTTTTCAAAAGCTAATCACTTCTCAGACATGACAGTGTTTAAAACCATGAGCTTCTTATTTCTTCCATTAAAGCCTCATTGTCCATTGAACTTAGTTTTTCATTCAGTTTTTCTTTAATCTGTTCAAGATCCTTCTTTTTGTCCAAAAGCTCTTCGTTCTCTTCTTTAAGAGATTCAATCAGTTCTTCTTGCCATTTTAAATCAGATTGAAGATTATCATTCAATTTCCTCATAGACAAACATTTACCACAAGGATTGTCATTCTTCTTTATCTCAGCTTTCTTTATTTCTATTTTTAGCAGTTCATTCTCAGATTTCAGGCATTCAATTTCAGATGACATTTCCTTTTTCAATTGTCTCTTCGCAGTTTTCACTTTCTTGTATTTATCTAACAAACATGCATATAGTCTCATCAGATCATCAAAAGTGAACTCATCTGTTTCAGAATTTACCTGAGATGAAGACTCCTCCAACTGATCACTTCTGTGATCTCTGGCCATAAGACACTTTATCTCTGCTTCATCATGACATGCAGTAATCTTGTTGACAAGTTCCGTGGCACTCGTGCATTCAGAAATGAAAGGAAATTGATCAATGTCGATCGCCCTTCTTATCATCTCAAGGGCTTTCTGATTTTCTGCATGTTTCAGTCGGTCAGCAACATTCCATTTGGATTCATCATCCGGAATGTCATACGGACTGTGTGCAATTAATACCCAGAGATTCGCGTCAACAGAAATGACATAGTCCCTGAACCTTCCAAACCAACTATAAAAACTAGAACCATCGAATCTAGGAAGATCAGCCATGGAGATCGAATATAAATCAGACTGTGGACAGCAATGAGAGCGATGAAAGCAAATTGCACCAGAAATGAGGCAGGATCAGATCTGCAGATCGTTGGACCTTCTGTTCCAGAAACCTGCTCTGATACCAATTGTAAGCCGATGGGAATCGATGCAAATGAGGATCCAGAGGGGGGTGAATGGATCCTTTTAAAACTTTCGCCCAATTAAAAACTCTAGTGAGTTAACCTAGCAGAATCAAACTCTATCCAGTGCTTGACAGATCTATAACAGGAGAACACACTGGCATCGACTAGTAATCAAACACTTAACGTGCATTTGAATTTAACAGTAAATCAGTCACTTGAACAAGGCAATGACCAGCTCAACTTAGTACAAGGCGGAGGTTGGATCTGAGCTCTCCTCACGCAAAAGTTGGCATTCCAAATAGGCCTGACCTATCATTCCTGCCAAGTCTTTTGATATACTGATTGAGTGAAGAATTGCAATAATCAGTTGAATGTCCACTGTCAAATGAATATGCTAGCGGAAGCAACACACGTACAGAACACTAGAAGCAGATAGAAGAGAAATCAATCACACAACTCAGAGACTTTTAGATGGTTCGGTCCTTCAGACCTACATCCATCCCACACTCAAATCAGAGTGTAGATTACTGCTGCCTAACAGTTTGAAACCGCTGGGTCACACAGCTTGCCTACAAACCGTTGAGCATTACAACTTAGCTAACCCGCTGCGCAACACAGCTTACGTCTGCTGGGCCTTACAGCTTAGCCTCCACTGGGCATTACAGCTTAGCCTCCGCTGCCTAACAGCTTGAAACAAGGTTTAAAAGAAAGAAAATAATAGAACTAAAAGATAGAAAGCAGATGATGCTCTAAACACAATATAGCTCTTTGCAGAGCAAAACGACCCTAGATCTGATCTAGTGGTCGTGACAGATGGCTCCAATTCTTCTCTTTTCTTCTCTATGAAGAACACTCTGATTTCTACGACTTCTTCTCTCCTTGCTCTTTCCTTCGTCTCACTCTCTGAATCTTTCTCTAACAGAGGATCTCTCCTTCACGATGATGGCTCTATTTTCTTCACCCACTTCTTCTCTTTCTTAATGATTTATATATCTTTGATTTCAAGCGAAAACCCTTTATTTATAGGCGGGAGATAGAGAGCACATGGATGGCACTTTCCCGCTCATTTTCCAAGCAACTTATCCTTGCTGGCAGTCCACGTGTCAGAAGGTTGCTGGCCATGTGACAGGATCGCAGTCAACGAGGCACCCTGCGATCACGCGCTACTTATTGGGTCACACGCGAACTTAAGTTCCTACGTATTCAATAAAGACATTTCGTCAAACACTTTGCAGGCATATTGAAGCAATCATAATGTATTTGACTTAATCATGCAGACATGTTGTAGAGAGAGAAAAATGATCGATGGTCATGAATAGGTCTTATTCAGATGCTTAGGGTATGACTTAGTTCAAGCAGACAGAACACACAGAGAATTCTGTGAAATTTGGCATGACAACACCACTGGCATCGACCTAGACCTTGACCTTATACAGAAGATAAGAAGACTTGCATTGACCTTTGTTCATGAACTATTCAGATTATCACTGACCTCAGTGCATAGGACTCCATACTAGCATCGACCTTAGTAGATACTAACGTCGACCTTAGTAGATACTAACGTCGACCTTAGTTCATGAAATAATGCAGACTAGTACCGACTTTAATGCATGACTCTATATGCTGACAAGGTAACTTGCATCAACCTGATTATTCGGACAAGGTAACTAGCACCGACCTCACTAAGCAAACAAGGCAACTAGCACCGACCTCACTACATGAGCGACGCAACTAGCATCGACCTCACTTATGCAAGCATGGCAACTAGCACCGACCTCACTTCATGAGAAACGCAACTAGCACCGACCTTAAGTGTGCGTGAGATGCTACTAGCACCGACCTTACTTAGTGAAAGACGCAACTAGTGTCAACCTGACTTGATGGAAGATGCAACTAGCATCGTCCTGACTTAATGAAGGATGTTACTAACGACGACCTTAGTAATGAACGTCTGAAGCATGCATCGACCTTATGAGGATTAAGACCATGCTATCACCGACCTTATGAACATGCAACATTAAGCTAGCATAGATCTTATGACCAGTAAGACTGCTCATGTATGCAGACTGTTTGACAGAATGACTAAACGACTATGTATAGACTCAGTGCATGCATTGACCTTAGCTTATGCATAAGGTCAAGCATATGAATCATATAAACAAGCACTTTATCACTGACATGATTCATAGTGTGTCATCATCAAAACTAGAGATCCAACAACCTGCCCTCCCATAGATTAATTATCGGTCATAATTATGGATTATCATTTACATGAGAGAGAGAGGGGGGGAGAGAGAGAGAGTTGCGTTGAGAACTTTCATTCGTGTTAAAAATTACTCATCAAGCTCAAAAGTTTCTGTAATGAACTAATTAAAGCAATGCATGAGGGCTGTATGTAATGAGATATGACAACATAGATGTTTGCGATAATAATAAATATTACTTCTCATTTCTTCAGGACCAATCATATTGACTATGTGTGTTTTTCCCTCTATCTAGTCTCCCAACAGGAATGGGCTTGTACTACGTACTATGGTCTTCGAGACACATCAGCTGCTTATTCTTCAATCTTCGTCAACTTGATTCTTATTGTCACTTTCATCATTTCAGCAATTCTAAGGTATGTACGTACGTTCAACCATAACAAAGTGCTTAAATTTGTTGATACTCATAATGCCAGCTGCACACATTCTGGATCATTTTATTAGACAACGTTTTGAGCTGAAGCAGTGATATATGCTTCTTTCAATCTTTCCCTCGAATATATCTTACTTGGGTTCTGAGCATTAATAGTTTATTATTTGATATATTTTTGCTTGATTCAGAATTGAGAGGTTAAGACTAAGCATTATGTCAGGAGGAGTTAAAGTTCTCGTTACTCTTATATGCGTGGGAGGGGTGATGATCATCAATCTCTACGAAGGAAAAGTTTTGCATATATGGCCTTTCCATATTGACATCAGGAATGAAGTCGCAGGGACAAATGCAAATACCCATAATTTACCTCGAGGGATCTACTTCTTGGCAGACAGTTGCATAAGATATGATTTTTGGTTCATACTACAGGTGTACCAATAGACTTATCCAGCAATTGCAATTACTTCCGTCGACACTTTTTAACTTGCTTAGCGGATGTATGCTTTTATTTACCTTTTCATGGATGAGTGCTAGTTCATTCTAAAATATTGTATCTACTCTCACCTCTTATATCTATGAAGCATGTCGATCGACTATTTATTTTCTTGCTTGTTAATTTGTTGCATTTCCTTGCGATAGAACTGGGCCATGATAGTATGTGCCAAACAAAAAATTATGTATTGTTCACGTGATCATGTCATAGTATATATAGCCTTTCCAATACCATGGCTTTGAAATGGAAGACCATGGATCGAGACTTGGTGTTAATTTCTTCGTTTCCCCCCTTTTCTTGGTTTCTATTGACTTTAAAATCCTCTAGCTTAAAACTCGTCCAACATCTGAATAAACTTTTAATTTATCCCTGCCGTAATCGGATATTAATTTCATTTTCAGCTTCAAGGATCAATCCATTGACATTAAGTATAATCCATGATCAAACTAAGCACTATAAACGAACTTCCAGATCTAGTGCACATCTTCATTTGTATTAATTAGTTGCTTTCATAGAAGCAAATTAAACCATGGAATGGTATATATTTTCAGTTATATATATATTCACTTATGACAACTAATTATGTTAACAACGAGGATGATCCCTACGTACACCCGTCAGTTTTATCTAAGATGACCCTAAACGAGTAGTTTTATTGAATGGCCATTCCAAAATTGCGATCAACAACTTTCTCACAAAAAATAACTTTCTCTATTGATTTTACACTCTTACAGGTCATAATACTTAAAGTGTTCCCATCATCAATATATTGGTCGACGGCCTTGACATGTGCACTAGGATGTCTTCAATTGATTGTCCTTGGATTAGTGTTCAATCGAGAAAAAATAACATGGCTGGTGAGAACGGAGTTACAACTAGTCACCATTGTTTATTCAGTAAGTTCATAATATTCCTAGTCCCATTTGTATAAGTAATGCATAACGCACGGGTAGTCCCATTTTCTTTAAAGTACAAGACAATAATGTGGCATTAGGCTAGGCTACGTGTTGATTGAAGTGTTTGTTCTTTGTTGTGACCGGAGAATATTATTGTAATGCATGCATACTAGTTTCCTTTTGTCTCTCTATCTGCAGGCCCTACAAAATACTACTGCAACACTTGTCGCATGGGCGGTCTCCGAGCGAGGTCCAATATTTTCATCCATCTTATGCCCACTCCCGTTAATCTTCGTCACAATTGTTGAGTCTCTCATCATGGGCCTTCAAGTCACCATTGGGAGGTTGGTATTGTGTTTGACGTCCCAGCTGTTAAGGCAATTTTGGGCCTTCAAGTCACCAACCTTCCAATGGTGACTAGAAGGCCCATGCATGATGAGAGACTCAACAATTGTGACGAAGGTCAAGGAGAGCAGGGAGAAAATGGATGCAAATATTGGACCTCGCTCGGAGACCGCCCATGCGACAAGTATTGTAGCAGTATTTTGTAGGGCCTACAGATAGAGAAACAAAAGGAAACTAGTACGCACGCGTTACAATAATATTCCCCGGTAACAACAAAGAACAAACACTTCAATCAACACCCTAGCTTAATACCACATTATTATCTTATACTTTAAGGAAAATGGGACTACCCGCGCGTTATGTATTACCTATACAAATGGACTAGGAATATTAATTATGAACTTACCAAATAAACAATGGTGACTAATTGTAACTTCGTTCCCATCTGCAGCCATGCCGTTTTTTTCTCGATTGAACACTAATCCAAGGACAATCGATTGAAGACATCCCAGTGCACATGTCAAGGCCATCGACCAATACATTGATGATGGGTACGCTTTGAATATCTTGACCTGTAAAAGTGTAAAATCAATAGAGAAAGTTATTTTTTGTGAGAAAGTTGTTGGCCGCAATTTTGGAATGGTCATTCAATAAAACTACTCGTTAATTAGGGTCATCTTAGATAAAACTGACGGATGTACATACGTAGGGATCATCCTTGTTGTTAACATAATTGGCTGTCACAAGTGAATGTATATATAATTGAAAATATTACCATTCCATGGTTGGACGAGTTTTAAGTTGGAGGATTCTAAAGTCAACAGAAACGGAAAAAAAGAGAAAACGAAGAAATTAACACAAGTTCTCAATCCATGGCCTTCCATTTCAAAGCCATGATTTTAGAAAGGCTATATATGCTAAAGACATGATCACGTGAATAATACATAATTTTTGATTTGTCACATACTCTCATGACCCAATTCCATCGCAAGGAAATGCAACAAATTAACAAGCAAGAAAATAAATAGTCGATCGACATGCTTCATAGATATAAAAGGTGAGAGTAGATACAATATTTTAGAATGAGCTACCATTCATGCATGTGAAGGTAAATCAAAGCATATATCCACTAAGCAAGCCAAAAAGTGTCTACGGAAGTAATTACAATTGTTGGATAAGTCTATTGGTACACCTGTAGTATGAACCAAAAATCATATCTTATGCAACTGTCCGCCAAAAAGGAGATCCCTCGAGGTAAATTATGGGTATTTGCATTTGTCCCTGCGACTTCATTCCTGATGTCAATATGGAAAGGCCATATATGCAAAACTTTTCCTTCGTAGAGATTGATGATCATCACCCCTCCCACGCATATAAGAGTAACGAGAACTTTAACTCCTCCTGACATAATGCCTAGTCTTAACCTCTCAATTCTGAATCAAGCAAGAATATATCAAATAATAAACTATTAATGCTCAGAACCCAAGTAAGATATATTCGAGGGAAGGATTGAAAGAAGCATATATCACTGCTTCAGCTCAAAACGTTGTCTAATAAAATGATCCAGAATGTGTGCAGCTGGCATTATGAGTATCAACAAATTTAAGCACTTTGTCATGGTTGAACGTACGTATATACCTTAGAATTGCTGAAATGATGAAAGTGACAATAAGAATCAAGTTGACGAAGATTGAAGAATAAGCAGCTGATGTGTCTCGAAGACCATAGTACGTAGTACAAGCCCATTCCTGTTGGGAGACTAGATAGAGGGAAAAACACACATAGTCAATATGATTGGTCCTGAAGAAATGAGAAGTAATATTTATTATTATCGCAAACATCTATGTTGTCATATCTCATTACATACAGCCCTCATGCATTGCTTTAATTAACTCATTACAGAAAATTTTGAGCTTGATGAGTAATTTTTAGCACAAACGAAAATTCTCAACGCAACTCTCTCCATCTCTCTCTCCTTCTCCCTCTCTCATGTAAATAATAATCCATAATTATGACCGGTAATTAATCCATGAGAGGGCAGGTCAGCACTCATGCATATATAATCCAAACCTAACCAGCTCATCCCCAGACAGACTTGAACACAGCCTCCATTTCTTCAGGTGCATGTTGTGGTCAGCAGTACTTGCAACAACTGTTTCTATTGTGAGTCAATCAAAAATGACATGAACACTGTATATGGAGAACTAAATACCAGCAGAAACATTTCTACTTTCTTCACAGTTACCAAAAAGTTTGCCCTTAATATAGAGAATTAAATTGCCAGCTAATATGGTGTGTATTTCTTATTTTCTTATTGCGCAAAGAATAAAACTTTTTTTCTATAAATAAAATGATGCATGATATATAGAAATAAGAATCTCAGCTTAACCTTATGTTAAAATGCGCATTGTCTACCCGAATCGAAATATATGATCAAGAAAGGTAGACAAAGGAAAAGAAAGGTAGACAAAGCTGCAGAGGGGGAGAGGGAAAAAAATCATCGTCCCCGGTAATGTTCTATTCCAAAAGAAACAAAAGAAATAGTTGTTTATGAACACTGAGTTCCTCCATACCCGAGAAATGCATTCATGCATATCCAAAAGAATCCACCCAAGTTTAGCTCCCTCAGCTTCTTCCTGCACACGACCAAGGGCCCATTTAGAACGCATTAACATGACATAAGAAAGAACAGAGAAAAACACAGAGGAAAAGTGCTGGGTAAACAGGGATTCTCGCTCAATGCAGTGAGTCCTTTTCTGTGTACTATATATAATCAAATGGTACAAGGAAGATACAATATCAACATATTCTAATTTATAAAAGTTACAACAGAGACATAAGAAAGAACAGAGAAAAACACAGAGGAAAAGTGTTGGGTAAACAGGGATTCTCGCTCAATGCAGCGAGTCCTTTTCTATGTACTATATATAATCAAATGGTACAAGGAAGATACAATATCAACATATTCTAATTTATAAAAGTTACAACAGAGTCAGGCTGGCATTCCTGTTGGCATTCCGGATTTGAGTGATACTCAAAATCGTCACCGAAAGTTCAGCCGTGATTGGGAGATGCTGTTACACACCCCCTCAAGTTGAGCGGGGGTACCACACTCAACTTGCTTCAGAAATACTCAAAGGAACGCATAGGTAGGGCCTTGGTAAACATATCTGCAAGTTGATCTGTGGTGCTTATGTGACAAACGCGCAGCTGTCGATTAAGAACCAATTGACGAATGAAGTGAAAGTCGACCTCTATGTGCTTCGTGCGTGCTTTAAACAGAGGATTGGATGCTAAGTAGAGAGCATTGATGTTATCACACCAGATAATGGGAGTCAAGTTTACAGGCACCCGAAGTTCATGTAATAGATGCATGGTCCATATAAGTTCAGTAGCAATTGAGGCAACAGCTCTGAGCTCAGCTTATGTACTTGAACGTGGGACTATTGACTGTTTCTTAGCGGACCAGGTAATGAGATTCTTGCCGAGAAACACTCCAAAGCCACTAGTAGATCTCCGATCATCAGGGCAACCAGCCCAATCGGCATCTGAGTAGGCATGTAAATCAAGGGCAGTGGGCTGTAGAAGAAGACCATGTGTATTTGTAGCCTTGAGATAACGCAGAATACGTTTAACAAGGATCATGTGAGAGATTCTGGGAGCAGCCAAGAACTGACAGGCTTTGTTGACGGCGAAGGCAACATCTGGTCTTGTGATTGTAAGATATTGCAAGGAGCCAACCAAACTGCGATACATAGAAGGATCATCTAGTGGTTCCCCATCCAACATGGAGGGAGAAGAACGAGCAGGCAAGGGAGTGGTAAATGGCTTTGAATCAACAAGTTGAGCTTTGTGCAAAAAGGTCTAAGATATATTGATGTTGACTGAGATGTAAGCCTGCTGCAGATCACTGCACTTGAATGCCAAGAACATAGTGAAGATCACCCAAGTCTTTGAGAGAGAATGAGCTAGACAAGTCCTTGATTAAAGATGTAAGAGATGCACCGTCACTGCCCGTGATGATTATGTCATCAACATAAACTAAAATGTAAATGACCTTCCCATTGCCATGGAACAAAAATAACGAAGGATAACAAGTAGAGGCAGTAAATCCAAGAGAGAGAAGGTGAGAATAAAGACGAAAGAACCACGCACGAGGGGCTTGCTTTAAGCCATATAATGCCTTGTGAAGCTTACAAATATGATGAGGAGCTTGATGATCAACGAACCCCGGTGGTTGGACCATGTAAATATCCTCTTCAAGGACACCATGTAAAAAAACATCAGTTACGTCCAACTGTTTAATCGGCCACTGCCTAGATATGGCAATAGAAAGCACTGCACGCATGGCTGTGGGTTTAACAACAGGGCTAAAAGTTTCATTGTAATCCAACCCTTGCTGCTAAGTAAACCCCTTGGCCACGAGACGAGCTTTGTACCGAGCAATGGAGCCATCAGCATTCCGTTTTATTTTGTACACCCACTTGCAGCCAACAAGATTGGCATTGGGTGGAGGTGGAACAAGTGACCAAGTACCATTGTGTTGCAAGGCAGAGAACTCCTCAGACATAGCATGGCGCCAGACTGCATGTTGATTGGCAGAGGAAAAGCTAGTAGGCTCACTGTCATTGGTCATGGTGACTTGAAGAGCATGTTTAGAGTGTATTCGTTTATGAGGTGGTTGTGAGGTGGGAGGCAAAGGTGCAGTGCATTCCATAATATCAGTGATGGAACGCAGCTTGGGGGGGAGGGGAGATGGACATCGGGGAGGACAAGGATTCATTAGTAGACATGGGTATGGAGTGGACTGAACTGGGCAAAGCAGTGTCAGGTGTGGGATTGAGCAATGGGGAAGCTGGTGAGGGAATGGGCAGCAAGTTAGCAGGTGGAGGAGAGGTGGTGTGAGCGGGTCCAGCAAGTTCCTCAGAGGAGGAAGGAGAGACTGAAATGCCATTACCTGAAGGAGCTGATGCACTAGGAGGTGCTGGTGGTGGGGAAAACAGACTGGGAAGAGGGAGAGAGATAACTGAGGGAGATGAAGAAGTGGAGTTATGAGTAGAAGTAAGCAGGGGGTATGGGAAGGAAGATTCATCGAACACCACATTGCGAGCAATATAGATTCGGCCAGTTCGTGGAAGTAAACATCGGTAACCTTTATGAGAAGAGCTATACCCAAGGAAAATACAACATTCTGATCTAAAACTAAGCTTATGAGTATTATAGGGGCGAAGATGAGGATAACATGCACAACCAAATGTGCGAAGGATAGAATAATCATGAGGGGTAGAGAATAATTTTTCAAAGGGTGAAAGATTATGAAGGACTGGTGTGGGTAGCCGATTAATAAGATACAATGCACATGAAACTGCATCATCCCAGAATGTGAAAGGTAAGTTAGCATTGCTAAGAAGGGCCAAGGCTGTTTCAACAAGGTGTCTATGTTTTCGTTCAGCGACTCCATTCTGCTGGTGGGTGTGGGGACAAGCAAGGCGACGAGAGATGCCACATTCAGAGAAAAATTTGGAGTCTTTGATACTCACCCCCCCAGTCACTTTGAAAATATTTAATTTTGGTGGAAAAAAGATTTTCAACGTTTCGTTTGAAATGTAAAAAGGCAGATAACACATCACTTTTTGCAGTTAGTGGGAAAAGCCAACAATAACGACTATAATGATCAATAAAGGTTACATAGTACTGAAATCCATTATTGCTCACATGTGGAGACGGACCCCATACATCTGACATCACAAGTTCAAGAGGAGAAGTAGAAACGAACGTGGAAGAAGTAAAAGGTAATTGGTGACTTTTGGTGCGTACGAAATGAGAGCATACAGAGCCAAAGAAGTCCTTATCGAAAGAAGTACCCATGGACTGAAGAACTCGACGAACAACCCGAAAGGCTGGATGCCCCAGCCGAGTGTGCCAGGAATGAACAGATTCAGCAGCAAGGACTTGAGGTGGTGCATCAGCTACAGCAGTTAGGCGGTATAGCCCATTAATGCTGGGTCCGCGAAGCATGGTTTTCCCCGACGTGATGTCCTTAACAAGAAAATGGGAAGGAAAAAATTCAAGTGGGACATCATTTTCTTTAGTGAACTGGGATACGGAAAGCAAGTTTTTGGTCAAGGAAGGTACATGTAAAACATTAGATAGAGGAAAAGAGGAAACACGAGAACGACCAATGTGAGAAATTTGCAGACCTTCTCCATTGCCAACCTGCACTTGATCTGAACCATGATATACTGTCGGAGTCCCGAGAATGCCAAGATCAGGAGTCATATGATGGCTCGCACCTAAATCAGGGTACCAATTTGGGTCATAAACATTAGAGAAGGTTGACCCTATCTGTGTACTGAATGCCTGCGGAGAGAAGGTATGGTGTTGTCGACTGCGATAGCTCAAATCAAAACGCTTGTTGCATGATGCAGCCCGATGACCTGGGTGCTCACGTAGCTGACAAATAACAGTGGTAGAAGAAGATGATCCCTGATCAGAACAACCTCGGCTGCGGCCCCCATATATACCCCTGTTACGTCCTCCAGATGAGCGGCCACGATTGCCACAACCACGCGGAGATGAGAAAGGATTACAGTCATCTGGTGTTCCACAGTGCTGAGTGGTGTGTTGGGAAAGAGATGTTTTGGCCATATTTGCAGTGATTTCACCAATAGCTTGATGATGTTGCTGAAGAAAAATCTCATGGCTGGACAACATTCCTTGAACATCATCCAAAGTTAACGAGCCAGCATCCGACCTGGTGGTGATAGCTGTGATAAAAGACTCGTACTCAGGTCCTAATCCCCCAAGGACGTATAGGAGCATGTCATTGGGTGATACAGGATCAGAGATCGCAGAGAGACAATTAGTAATATGCTTGGCGTTTTGAACGTAATCATTGACAGAATCGACCCATAGTGTTTACCAAGAAGATCCCAGATTTCTACGGTAGTAGAGCAGCCAACAACAAGAGATATGACAGATTCAGAGTGAGAGGACATGAGCAGGGTCATTACTAGGTTATCATATTGCTTCTAAGTATCCATGTCTGGATTGGGGATGAGCTTGCTGTTATCACGGGCATCAGGAACCAGGGAAGGTGGATAGGGAATGCTTCCATCAACTAGTCCCATAAGCTTATAGGTGTTGAGGAGGGGAAGAAATTGAGCATGCCACACCATGTAGTTCTCCCCAGTTAACTTGACAGATTAGCAGTGAGAGACATTGGGAATAAGAGAGATTAGAAGAGAGGAGGAGGTAAAGGGCAAGGTGGGGGAGGAAAGGAGGGAGGAGGTGTTTGCTGTGGGGGATGAAGAGGAGTCGGCCATCGTCCTGCTCTGATACCAAGAAAGAACAGAGAAAAACATAGAGGAAGAGTGCTGGGTAAACAGGGATTCTAGCTCAATGCAGCGAGTCCTTTTCTGTGTACTATATATAATCAAATGGTACAAGGAAGATACAATATCAACATATTCTAATTTATAGAAATTACAACAGAGTCAGGCTGGCATTCCTGCTGGCATTCCGGATTTGAGTGGCTCAAAATCGTCACCGAAAGTTCAGCCGTGATTGGGAGATGATGTTACAACATATATTCATGGAGAAATTTGAGCAATTGCAGAGATATCGCTCACTGGCATTCCTGCGGCCGCAACCCGTGAACAGGCAACAGAAGAATGAGACGAAAGTTAAGGATTTCATCCATTACGATGAGCAATGGAAGAAGGAAGACGAAAGGTGGATAGGTGTGGAATGTGGGGTTGCACGCGCGGGAAGAGTGAAAGGTGACGGAGGCGAGAGAAAGAGACCAAACAGTTTGTGGGTCTTAATTTCTTCAATTCTCACCTTTCCCTAAGGAGTGCCAAGCAGGAGAGGCAGATCACCGCGATGACATTGCAGTACACAAGCTGGTTGAGGGCGAGCTTGGACACCATGGCCAACCCTGCCTGTAAGACCTGCACCATCAGCATGCACAGCGACACCTTGAGTACACCACCCGACCTAACATCCCCGAGCTCATTCTCCCTCATCTCCCCTCCTCTAGCGGCACTATCCTCCATATCAAAACACACACACACACACACACACACACACCGAGAGAGAGAGAGAGAGATGACTTGGTCACTCTACAAGGGACTAGAGGACGGAGCATCCCCACTTGCGGGAGTGCTTGACAGCAGTGTGCATATATGTGGGTTGGTTGGGGAGGAGCACGAGAGCGCGCCGCACAAGACGGGGCAGCAGGTGATAATCGAAATGTCAGCACAAACGCGACGTTCCCTTTTGCTCCGGGCGGCACTATTCGCACCTACGTGGAAGGGGGGAGACGTTGCCGATGTGAGACAGGTCTCCCCAACGACACACAGGCACCCACAAAGCGTGGGCGAGAGAAAGAGATGCTGGGGAGTTTCCTCAACGGCACACAGTGACACAGACCCGCACAAAGCATGGGCGAGACAGCACACAGGCACACATAAAGCGTGGGCGAGAGAAAGAGATGCTAGGGAGTTTCCCCATCCAGTAACTCTCTTGTCAAACTACAGTGCATGCTTTTCGCGGTTTGGACTAATATTATTTTAAAGGATTATTATTATTATTATTGAGTGATGGATATGGTACATGGGTGTTTGTGACAGGGTTGGTGCGGCTGATCCGCCTCGCAGCGCCAACGGGAGTTCACCGCTAGGTAGTGCGATATATTAATTTGCAACTAGCAGCGGTGGAGGTCAATACTGAATTTGCAGTAAATATGATAAACTTAGCTCTAGTTGATTCACATAAAATCCGCATGACTTGCAGAAGAGAAAGAGACGTAAACGTATGGTTTAATTTGCTTAAAATAGGTATTACAAAATTACATCACGCGGTGAAATTTAGTGGTTTCAGAATCAGACCCTATCCTCTGGTCGAATTCGATATAAGGTGGGCACGTAAAAAGTTATCTAGCATATGACTCTTAGTTCTTGGATGTGCAGAATAATTTACCAATTATGTGTTAATTAGTCCCACTTCAAGGCAGTATACTCCAATGTAGAACCATGACTTTGGGAATTAAAGATGTTGAGGCGAGAAAATAGTCTCTTGAATCCCCTATCACATTTTTAATATTTATTTGTTGGGGAAGATCGTCTGATCACCCGTGGAAGCTTACAAACACAAGAGAAATGATGTCAGCAGGAACCCTGGACATTACCCTAGGAGACAACCCTCCGATGCTTAAGTCAGGATCTTGAGAACGAGAATCTAAGAAGGATGCAGTAGAGGGGGAGGATCAGAGCCGATTGATCAAGTCTGGAATGAGAATCGATCTTTCGAAAGAGTGCTCGCCACGCCCAGTGGGTGCTCGGAAAGTGCTCAGACGCAGGCCAGTGCTCTTCTCTGCAGAAGGCTCTCTCTGTAACTATCAGTCGTGCGTCTATCTCACTGTGTCCATGTGTGTTAGTGTATGCGTGTCTATCTGCCCCTAGCGAGAGGTCCATTTATAAGGGTTGTCCCGGTGGTGGAGGCCTATCCCTTAACAGGGAAGGGCGAGAGTCGTGGGATAACGTCTCCCCGTGATCGTGGGGAATTTTTCGTTGAGCATCCATTCCTCCGGATCGGGCAACCTTTAGGCGAGTCTTACGGCACCTGTAGGGCATACTAGCCTTTATTGGAGTCGAGGCTGATGATGGCGAGAGTAACATTCGGTCGCCGGAGAGGGTCTTCCGACGTCCAATATGCCCGGGTTGATGTCCTTCGTAGGCTGGCAAATCCGATGGCCGGCCCTATTGGGTCGCCTGTTGTGAGCCATGGTCGTCGGGGGTCTATCATGCCCGTTACGGACCTTGGACCGACGCGGGTCTAACGTCAATGGATCGCTATCGGGGATATTTCTATAATTTTTCCGTCATCGGAGGCACTTCTACAATTTTTTCGTCATCGGGGGCATTTCTATAATTTTCTACCCACCGAGGGTATTTCTACAATTTTCTGACCACTGGGGGTATTTCTGTACTTTTCTACCCATCGGGGCTATTTCTGTAACTTTCTACCCACTGAGGGTATTTCTACAATTTTCTGACCCTCGGGGATATTTCTGTAATTTTTGTTCTTTAGGGATATTTCTATAATTTTATGTCCACCAGGGGCACTCCTGTAATTTGCTGACCACCGAAGGTATTTTTGCAATTTTTCTAATCAGTGGGGGTATTTCAACAAAGTTCTAACACTTGGCCTTCATTTTTCTTCAATTGAATGCATCTTCATTTTAGTTTTATCTCCCTTTTGAGTTTTCTTGAGTACATTTTGATTGTCCCTTTCCATCCGCAACACGGGTATTTTTTTCTGATTTTCACATGGAAATCTACAATACAGACATTGATCTGATTTTCTTTTGCTGCAGGCACTTCTGATTTTCATATGGAAATATGTGATATAAACATTTATCAGATAGAGCTATACTCCATATAGAGCACAAGCATTTATCTAAATTTTCCAATACTCCATGTAGAGCACATGCATTTATCTGATTGCACAAGTATTTGCATTTATCAAGAATTTTGTTAACTTCCTCGTAACATTAGGTGAGGAGTTTCTTAAGCTCACCACTCCCAGAGGAGGTGACTAGAACTCCCGGGGGGGTTTGTGGTGACCATACCCCACCACTCTTCCTCCTTGGCTACTGTCGGATGCCAGGCCAAGGCTGCGCAGCAGGCCCAGGTTGCATCCTGTGTGGGGCTGGGCCTCAGAGAAGCTCTCCAGCGTTGTTGTTTGCAGGGATCCTCATGCTCTCTCCGCAGCTGCTCGACCCCTCCTCCTGTTCTCTCCGTAGTTGCTCGACCCCTCCAACCTGCTGCTCCTTCTTCCTTTTATAGCTGATGCCCAATGAACCGGAGACATGGTGCCTCCGGTTGGAACTTCTCCCACCCCCTCCGGTGGAATATCAAGGGTGAGAGGTGTGACCCCCTCTTCTTTTTCTTTTTTTTTTATGCTTTCCCCTTTTTTCTTTCTTCCCAGGCGGAGGCGCACGCAAAGGGGACCGGAGGGACCCTCCGGGCTGCTGCAGGCACCGGAGGGGGGGTACCTCCAGTCCTGCGCAGACCGAAGGGCCTCCTCCGGATGCTGCACCACCGGAGGGGGGGTCCCTCCGGTGGCTGCAGCACCGGAGAGGGGGTCCCTGGGTGGCTGCAGCACCGGAGGGGGGTCCCTCCGGCTGCTGCGCAGACTGGAGGGGACCTCCAGTCCCTGGGACACCGGAGGCACCCCCCTCTGGTCCCATGCACCGGAGGGGGTTTCTTGACTCTTTTTTCTCTTTTTTCTTTTTTTTTCTTTTTCTAAATGGGCCCTTGGTCGTGTGCAGGAAGAAGCTGAGGGAGCTAAACTTGGGTGGATTCTTTAGGATATGCATGAACACATTTCTCAGGTATGGAGGAACTCAGTGTTCATAAACAACTATTTCTTTTGTTTCTTTTGGAATGGAACATTACTGGAGACGACGATTTTTTTCCGCTCCCACCCCCCCTCTGCAGCTTTGTCTACCTTTCTTTTCCTTTGTCTACCTTTCTTGATCATATATTTCGATTCGAGTAGACAACGTGCATTTCAACATAAGGTTAAGCTGAGATTCTCATTTCTGTTTATCATGCATCCACTTTATTTACAGAAAAAAAGTTTTATTCTTAGCGCAATAAGAAAATAGAAAATACACACCATATTAGCTGGCAATTGAATTCTCTATATTAAGGGCAAACTTTTTGGTAACTGCGAAGAAAGTATTTCTACTAGTATTTAGGTAATTAGTTCTCCATATACAGTGTTCATGTCATTTTTGATTGACTCACAATAGAAACAGTTGTTGCAAGTACTGCTGACCACAACATGCACCTGAAGAAATGGAGATTGTATTCAAGTCTGTCTGGGGATGAGCTGGTTAAGTTTGGATTATATATGCATGGGTGCTGACCTGTGTAAGCCGATGGGAATCGATGCAAATGAGGATCCAGAGGGGGGTGAATGGATCCTTTTAAAACTTTCGCCCAATTAAAAACTCTAGTGAGTTAACCTAGCAGAATCAAACTCTATCCAGTGCTTGACAGATCTATAACAGGAGAACACACTGGCATCGACTAGTAATCAAACACTTAACGTGCATTTGAATTTAACAGTAAATCAGTCACTTGAACAAGGCAATGACCAGCTCAACTTAGTACAAGGCGGAGGTTGGATCTGAGCTCTCCTCACGCAAAAGTTGGCATTCCAGATAGGCCTGACCTATCATTCCTGCCAAGTCTTTTGATATACTGATTGAGTGAAGAATTGCAATAATCAGTTGAATGTCCACTGTCAAATGAATATGCTAGCGGAAGCAACACACGTACAGAACACTAGAAGCAGATAGAAGAGAAATCAATCACACAACTCAGAGACTTTTAGATGGTTCGGTCCTTCAGACCTACATCCATCCCACACTCAAACCAGAGTGTAGATTACTGCTGCCTAACAGCTTGAAACCGCTGGGTCTCACAGCTTGCCTACAAACCGTTGAGCGTTACAACTTAGCTAACCCGCTGCGCAACACAGCTTACGTCTGCTGGGCCTTACAGCTTAGCCTCCACTGGGCATTACAGCTTAGCCTCCGCTGCCTAACAGCTTGAAACAAGGTTTAAAAGAAAGAAAACATAGAACTAAAGATAGAAAGCAGATGATGCTCTAAACACAATATAGCTCTTTGCAGAGCAAAACGACCCTAGATCTGATCTAGTGGTCGTGACAGATGGCTCCAATTCTTCTCTTTTCTTCTCTATGAAGAACACTCTGATTTCTACAACTTCTTCTCTCCTTGCTCTTTCCTTCGTCTCACTCTCTGAATCTTTCTCTAACAGAGGATCTCTCCTTCACGATGATGGCTCTATTTTCTTCACCCACTTCTTCTCTTTCTTAATGATCTATATATCTTTGATTTCAGGCGAAAACCCTTTATTTATAGGCGGGAGATAGAGAGCACATGGATGGCACTTTCCCGCTCATTTTCCAAGCAACTTATCCTTGCTGGCAGTCCACGTGTCAGAAGGTTGCTGGCCATGTGACAGAATCGCAGTCAACGAGGCACCCTGCGATCACGCGCTACTTATTGGGTCACACGCGAACTTAAGTTCCTACGTATTCAATAAAGACATTTCGTCAAACACTTTGCAGGCATATTGAAGCAATCATAATGTATTTGACTTAATCATGCAGACATGTTGTAGAGAGAGAAAAATGATCTATGGTCATGAATAGGTCTTATTCAGATGCTTAGGGTATGACTTAGTTCAAGCAGATAGAACACACAGAGAATTCTGTGAAATTTGGCATGACAACACCACTGGCATCGACCTAGACCTTGACCTTATACAGAAGATAAGAAGACTTGCATTGACCTTTGTTCATGAACTATTCAGATTATCACTGACCTCAGTGCATAGGACTCCATACTAGCATCGACCTTAGTAGATACTAACGTCGACCTTAGTTCATGAAATAATGCAGACTAGTACCGACTTTAATGCATGACTCTATATGCTGACAAGGTAACTTGCATCAACCTGATTATTTGGACAAGGTAACTAGCACCGACCTCACTAAGCAAACAAGGCAACTAGCACCGACCTCACTACATGAGCGACACAACTAGCATCGACCTCACTTATGCAAGCATGGCAACTAGCACCGACCTCACTTCATGAGAAACGCAACTAGCACCGACCTTAAGTGCGCGTGAGATGCTACTAGCACCGACCTTACTTAGTGAAAGACGCAACTAGTGTCAACCTGACTTGATGGAAGATGCAACTAGCATCGTCCTGACTTAATGCAAGATGTTACTAACGACGACCTTAGTAATGAATGTCTGAAGCATGCATCGACCTTATGAGGATTAAGACCATGCTATCACCGACCTTATGAACATGCAACATTAAGCTAGCATAGATCTTATGACCACTAAGACTGCTCATGTATGCAGACTGTTTGACAGAATGACTAAACGACTATGTATAGACTCAGTACATGCATTGACCTTAGCTTATGCATAAGGTCAAGCATATGAATCATATAAACAAGCACTTTATCGCTGACATGATTCATAGTGTGTCATCATCAAAACTAGAGATCCAACAACCTGCCCTCCCATAGATTAATTATCGGTCATAATTATGGATTATCATTTACATGAGAGAGAGGGGGGGGGAGAGAGAGAGAGTTGCGTTGAGAACTTTCATTCGTGTTAAAAATTACTCATCAAGCTCAAAAGTTTCTGTAATGAACTAATTAAAGCAATGCATGAGGGCTGTATGTAATGAGATATGACAACATAGATGTTTGCGATAATAATAAATATTACTTCTCATTTCTTCAGGACCAATCATATTGACTATGTGTGTTTTTCCCTCTATCTAGTCTCCCAACATGAATGGGCATGTACTACGTACTATGGTCTTCGAGACACATCAGCTGCTTATTCTTCAATCTTCGTCAACTTGATTCTTATTGTCACTTTCATCATTTCAGCAATTCTAAGGTATGTACGTACGTTCAACCATAACAAAGTGCTTAAATTTGTTGATACTCATAATGCCAGCTGCACACATTCTGGATCATTTTATTAGACAACGCTTTGAGCTGAAGCAGTGATATATGCTTCTTTCAATCTTTCCCTCGAATATATCTTACTTGGGTTCTGAGTATTAATAGTTTATTATTTGATATATTCTTGCTTGATTCAGAATTGAGAGGTTAAGACTAAGTATTATGTCAGGAGGAGTTAAAGTTCTCGTTACTCTTATATGCGTGGGAGGGGTGATGATCATCAATCTCTACGAAAGAAAAGTTTTGCATATATGACCTTTCCATATTGACATCAGGAATGAAGTCGCAGGGACAAATGCAAATACCCATAATTTACCTCGAAGGATCTTCTTGGCGGACAGTTGCATAAGATATGATTTTTGGTTCATACTACAGGTGTACCAATAGACTTATCCAGCAATTGCAATTACTTCCGTCGACACTTTTTAGCTTACTTAGCGGATGTATGCTTTTATTTACCTTTTTATGGATGAGTGCTAGTTCATTCTAAAATATTGTATCTACTCTCACCTCTTATATCTATGAAACATGTCGATCGACTATTTGTTTTCTTGCTTGTTAATTTGTTGCATTTCCTTGCGATAGAACTGGGCCATGATAGTATGTGCCAAACAAAAAATTATGTATTGTTCACGTGATCATGTCATAGTATATATAGCCTTTCCAATACCATGGCTTTGAAATGGAAGACCATGGATCGAGACTTGGTGTTAATTTCTTCGTTTCCCCCCTTTTCTTGGTTTCTATTGACTTTAAAATCCTCTAGCTTAAAACTCGTCCAACATCTGAATAAACTTTTAATTTATCCCTGCCGTAATCGGATATTAATTTCATTTTCAGCTTCAAGGATCAATCCATTGACATTAAGTATAATCCATGATCAAACTAAGCACTATAAACGAACTTCCAGATCTAGTACACATCTTCATTTGTATTAATTAGTTGCTTTCATAGAAGCAAATTAAACCATGGAATGGTATATATTTTCAGTTATATATATATTCACTTATGACAACCAATTATGTTAACAACGAGGATGATCCCTACGTACACCCGTCAGTTTTATCTAAGATGACCCTAAACGAGTAGTTTTATTGAATGGCCATTCCAAAATTGCGGTCAACAACTTTCTCACAAAAAATAACTTTCTATATTGATTTTACACTCTTACAGGTCAAGATACTTAAAGCGTTCCCATCATCAATATATTGGTCGACGGCCTTGACATGTGCACTAGGATGTCTTCAATTGATTGTCCTTGATTAGTGTTCAATCGAGAAAAAATAACATGGCTGGTGAGAACGGAGTTACAACTAGTCACCATTGTTTATTCAGTAAGTTCATAATATTCCTAGTCCCATTTGTATAAGTAATGCATAACGCACGGGTAGTCCCATTTTCTTTAAAGTACAAGACAATAATGTGGTATTAGGCTAGGCTACGTGTTGATTGAAGTGTTTGTTCTTTGTTGTGACCGGAGAATATTATTGTAATGCATGCATACTAGTTTCCTTTTGTCTCTCTATCTGCAGGCCCTACAAAATACTACTGCAACACTTGTCGCATGGGCGGTCTCCGAGCGAGGTCCAATATTTTCATCCATCTTCTGCCCACTCCCGTTGATCTTCGTCACAATTGTTGAGTCTCTCATCATGGGCCTTCAAGTCACCATTGGGAGGTTGGTATTGTGTTTGACGTCCCAGTTGTTAAAGCAATTTTGGGCCTTCAAGTCACCAACCTTCCAATGGTGACTAGAAGGCCCATGCATGATGAGAGACTCGACAATTGTGACGAAGGTCAAGGAGAGCAGGGAGAAAATGGATGCAAATATTGGACCTCGCTCGGAGACCGCCCATGCGACAAGTATTGTAGCAGTATTTTGTAGGGCCTACAGATAGAGAAACAAAAGGAAACTAGTACGCACGCGTTACAATAATATTCCCCGGTAACA